>PVHP010044244.1:0-14178 GCA_004024765.1 Zapus hudsonius
CAACATCTGTCCCCTCCTGAAGCCCCCCCGCCCCCTGCAGACCCCGCCCTCACTTCTGAGACATGCGCTTCAGACGTTCCGAGTCGCTGTCACGCTTGTCCCTGGCACGTGCCAACAGGAAGTTCTCCTTGTGCACCGACTCCCACGTCAGCAGCCTCCGCTCGGCTTCCTTGGTGAGGTAGACACCTGAGGACGAGGCCCCGCCCATGTGAAGCCCCGCCCCGAGCCCCGCCCACTCTCCTTAGTCCCTTCCTTTTCCCATTCAGAGGCCCCGCCCACTCTCTTGCTTAGCCCTGCCCCTTTCCCACCCGAGGTCCCTCCCTCCCCCCCCACTCCGAGGCCCCGCCCACTCTCCTGCTTAGTCCCGCCCCTTCCCCCCCTCTCCGAGGCCCCGCCCCTTTCCCCACTCCGAAGCCCCGCCCACCCACTCTCTTGCTTAGCCCCTCCCTTCCCCCCAGAGCCCCGCCCCTTGCAGGCCAAACTCCATCCTCACGAAAATGCTCGAAAACCGGGGAGGCCGGCAAATTGGCCCGGCGGAGCCTGCGCAGGCGCCGGATTAGGAGGCGCACGTGGGAGATGACGATGAGGGGCGGGGCCAGGGCGGGCCGCGAGTGGAATTCCCGGATGAGGCTGTAGCGCTGCGCCTTCCAGTAGAGGTCGCTGTTGCCTTGCACTTTGCTGAAAGTAGAGCTGCGGAGCCCAGAGGTCAAGGGTCACTGGAGGTCTCAAGGCCCAATCAGGGTGGAGGAGTCTAGGTTAGGTGGCAGGTTACTATCTGTTCCAAATCCAAGAATCGGACAGATAACCGGGATCTAGGACTCCATTAGAAGTAAGGTTCAAGCCAGGCACAGTGGCTCATGCCTTTAGTCCCAGCACTGGGGAGGCAGAGGTAGGAGCATCGCCATGAGTTCGAGGCCAGCCTGAGACGACATAGTGAATTCCAGGTCAGCCTGGACTGGAGCAAGACCCTACCTCAGAAAAATAAATAAAAATAAATAAATAAAATAAGGAAGTAAATCCAGAGGTTGAGGTTGGGTGTGGTGTCAGGGATCAGAGAAGAGACTGAAAAGCAGGATTAGAATTGGGCTCAAAAGTCAGTCTCGGGTCTGGAAAGATGGTTTAGTGGTTAAAAACCTGAGTTCAATTCCCCAGTACCCAAATAGAGCCACTTGCACAAGGTGGCCCTGGTGCACCCAGTCTCTGTCTCTCTCTGTCTCTCTCTGTCTCTCTCTCTCTCTCTGTCTCTCTGTCTCTCTCTCTCTGTCTCTCTCTGTCTCTCTCTGTCTCTCTCTGTCTCTGTCTCTCTCTCTGTCTCTCTCTCTCTGTCTCTCTCTCTCTCTCTGGCTGGTTAAGGCACTCGCCCCAGGTTCCCTTCCCCAGTACCCATGTAAAGTCAGATGCACAAGGTGGCACATGCATCTGGAGTTCATTTGCAGCAGCCGGAGGCCCTAGTGTGCCCCTTCTCTCTCTGTCTCACTACAAATAAAATTTTTCAAAGTCAGTGTGGACAAAAATCAGAAATGAAAACAAGATCATTACTATTGACCTTGCGAGGGAAGATTATAATATGAGGCTATTCTCACCAACTGCATGCCATCAAGTTTCCTAACTTACGTGAAATGGACAAAATGCTACCAACACAAATTACGTAAACGGAGTCACAAAGAAAGAAAATCCTGAAAGACTGATTAGATCTAGAGATTGAATTAGGTATCAAAAACCTCCCAATAGCAAGAAGCTTCACTGGTGAATTCCACCAAACATTTAAGTAAAAATTAACACCAATTCTTTTCAAATTCTTCCCCAAAAAATTGACAAAGAGAGAAGACATTCTAGCTCATTCCATGAAGCAGGAATTACCATGAGGTGAAAACGACACAAAGACATTACAAGAAAACTCCTGGTCAAGCCAGCGTGGTGGCATATGAGGTCTTTGCTCCCACTAGGGAGGCAGACATAGGAGGATCCTTGGGAGTTCGAGGTCAGCCTGGGAGTACATAGAGAGCTCAGGACAGCCTGCGTTAGAGACCCTACCTCTAAAAAACGAGAGAGAGAGAGAGAGAGAGAGAGAGAGAGAGAGATCTGAGTACAGCAAGTGCCCATACATCTAGAGTTCATTTGTACTGGCTGGAGGGCCAGGTGCACCCATTCTCCTGCCTCCTTTCTCTTTGTCTCTCTGCTTGCAAATTAATTAATTAAAAATTTTAAATTGGAGAGCAATTGATGAAGACATCTGACAGCAACCTTTGTCCTACTCACACTCACAAACAGAAGAAAACTCAGAAGTAAATCTTCATAATTGCATTTAGCATAGATCCTTAGTTACAACAACCCAAACTATAAGCAATTAACAACAAAAAAAAAAAAATAGCGGGGCCAGGAGGATGTACGCCTTTAATCCCAGCAAGTAGGAGGATTGCCCTGAGTTTAAGGCCATCCTGGATCTACTTAGTGAATTCCAGGTCAGCTTGGGCTAGAGCAAGAACCTACCTTGAAAAAAAGAAAAGAAAGAAAACAAAATTACAAGCAACAAAAGAATAGGCAAACTGAACTTCATCAAAACCAAAAGCATTTATCCAGATGCACAAAGTGCGTGTGCATCTGGAGTTCCAGCTCATTTGCAGGAGTTAAGATGCCTGGTGCATCCATCGATTGTCACACTCTTTCTCTCTCAAATATATCTATGAAGCATCTACCAGCCATTGTGCACAAGCATATGATTCCAGCACCAGAGAGGCTGAGGCAGAAGGATTACCTCAAGTATAAGACCAGCCAGAGCTACAGAGTGAAATCCTGTCGTGAAAAAAGCACAGTAACAACCACAACAAAAGTAACAACAATGATCAAGGTAAGCGCAGGGTCCGGTCAGCACTGGATGTGAGTCAGAAGACAGAAGTGATTCAATTGGACTCAAGACCCTTAGAGACAGAGGGGTGGTGAGGGACTGGGGTGGTGAGAGACAGAGGAGGTGAGAGATGGGGGTGGTGGGAAGCGGGGGCGGGGAGAGACTGTGCATGGTGAGAGACAGGAGTCTCACCTGAACATGGCGATCAGCAGATTGAGCAGCAGGATGTTGGCCACAAGCAGGAAGACAATGAGGAGCAGTACCACCAGCCAGTTGGCATACGGGGACACGCAGGAGCCAGACCCAGGGCCCTTTGGGAGTGCCCAGAAGCCCTGCTCCGATGAACAGTTGCCGTGATCCATGAGGGCCACTGTGGAAGGGGACAGTGAAGGTGAGCAGGGGACAGAGACCCAGAGAGAGACAGAGAGGCACAGATAGACCCAGAGAGAGGGTGGAAATATAGAGAAAGAGAGAGACAAGAGAGAGAGAAGCCCAGAGAGAGGGAGACAGACTCAAAGGGAAGGGACAGGTCTTGCACCCCTCCCTACCATCCATTTCCTCCTGGGGAATCTGTCCAAAGATCTGCAGGTAAGGCCGGTAGAAGACCCGACGCAGGATGCCAGGAAGGTCACGGTCACGAGGCCTCAGCAGCCCCTCCGTGGCCACACCATAAGCCACCAGCCATACACCGAGGAAGAAGAGGAAGAAGAATACATCCTTCATCTGCGGGCAGAGGAGATGGTGAGCCTGGCCCTGTCCATCCCCTCCTGAGTCCACTCCTCCCCAGGCCCACAACCCTGTGCCCCCAAAGCCCTCCCAGACCCCCAGAGCCCAGGCTTCCTCCTCTGGCCCCACTGTTCCCCCCCTCAAGCCCACACATCGCCATCTGTGAAAGGTTTTGTTGTCAACTTGAGCTTTTTAATTATCTTGGGTGGGTCTCTGAGGATGTTTACAGGGAAGCAGCCTCTCATTTGGGGGCAGGATGTAAGGAAGCTCAGGAGAGCTAGCAATTAAAATCCCTTCCCCTGTGGGCAGTGCAGGAAGGAAATTCCAGTGACTCAGCCATTAAGTCATTAAATAGGGTTGTAAAAGACCTCTGCCCTAAGGCTATATAAAGGGGAAGGAGATTTCTCTCCCTTTGTTCCCCCTGCCTGTTTGCTGGTGTGTGTGGCGTAGGTGATGGGTTCTCTCTCTGCTTGGACCTGTGAAAGGGGGCCAGCCTCTTTCACCATTATGGAACTTCCCCTGGATCTGTAGCTTCAATAAATCCTTCCCTCCCATAACTGTGCCTGGTTTGGAGGTTCATCCTAGTTGCATGTGGCTGACAACACCACCATCCCTATCTTACCTGCAAAACCCTACTGTCCCTGAACTCACCCACCCCTAGCCCCACCCTTCCCTGACCTCACCTGTCCCTCTAGGCCCCACCCCTTCCCGTCCAGAGCCCCCATATAACTCAAGGCCATCCCCTCCTCTCAGGTTCCTGGTCACCCTCCAGGCTCCTCCCCCTCCAGTTTCCTCCCCTCCAGGCTCCTCCCCCTCCAAGGCCCTCCCCCTTCCAGGGCCCTCCCCTCCTCCAGGCCGCTCTCCTCACCATCTTGCTCACGATGACAATCTTGGGCCCCAGCTGCTTGTTCACAGTGAAGATGTGCAGCAGCCGCAGTGTGAAGACCATGAAGTCCAGGCAGAGGATGGTGCGGCCCAGGTCATACAAGTTGGGGGTCAGCCTGGGGTGTGGGGAGATGTGGCCTGGGGGTCACATGATGCCAAGGAAGATAGGCGTTTGTCTCCCCAACACCCCGTTTCTATGCCTCTCAGGGCAGGACCTGTACTCCCTGAGTCCCCAGGGGGCTTTCTCAAACCTCAGTGCCTGAACTGGCCAGCTGACCACCTGCACCCATTATTTACGACAGACGGCTTCAGCAAGAGGTACATGTCTCAGCACTTGGGAGGCTGAGACAGGAGAATTACTGAGAGTTCAAAGTCAGCCTGGACTAAGGAGTGAATCCCTGGTCTCAATAATCATCATCATAATAATGTGGAGAATATAAAAAAGATATGCCCCAGCACTCGGGAGGCAGAGCTAGGAGGATCGCTGTGAGTTCGAGACCACCCTGAGACTACAGAGTGAATTCCAGGTCAGCCTGGGCTAGAGCAAGACCCTATGGTGAAAAGCCAAAAAAGAGGGGCTGGCGAGATGGCTAAAAGATTAAAGCATTTAACGTCAAAACAGAAGGACTTGAGTTCGAGTCCCCAGGACCCACATAAAGCCAGATGCACAAGGTGGCGCATGTGTCTGGAGTTCCTTTGCAGTGGCTGGAGGCCCTGGTGCGCCCATTCTCCGTCTCTCCCTAACTCTGTCAAATAAATAAATTGAATATTTTAAAAGAAACAAATAACCTAAATGTCCATCCAGACTGACTCTAAACATTAATTTTAAAAAAATATTTTTACTTATTGATTTTCAAGCAGAGAGAGAGAGAGAGAGAGAGAGAGAGAGAGAGAGAGAGAGAGAGAGAGCGCACCAGGGCTTCTTGTAATGTCAAACTCCAGGTACATGTGACACTTTGTGCATCTGGCTTTACATGGGTACTGGAGAATTGAACCTGGGCTCTCAGGCTTTGCAAGCAAGCACCATTAACCGCTGAGCAACCTCTCCAGCCCCTGGCCTCGAACTCTTGATCCTCCTACCTTAGCCTCCCAAATAGCTGAAATTACAGGCATGTGTCAACACATCCAGCTTGGTTTATGTTCTTTGAGTCAGGGTATTTCATTACATAACCATAGTCAAATTGCTGTCTTCCACAATTGCCTGCTCATCCTGTATGGTGCCCAAAAGAACTGCAGGCTAGGATGTTCTTCAGAACAAAGTGTCACGTCTTTGGGTCCTGTTACCTGTTGCTCCTCTTTCTTTTTTTAAAGATTTTTATTTTAAATATTTTATTTTTCAAGCAGAGAGAGAGACTGAGATAGAGAGAGTGCGCCAGGGTGCCACCTTGTGGGTCTGGCTTATGTAGGTCCTGGGGAATTGAACCCGGGGCCTTAGGCACTGGAGGCAAGTGCCTTAACCGCTGAGCCATCTCTCCAGCCCTGTTACTCCTCTTTCTGGAAAGGATTTTCCTCCTCTCCTGTGCCAGGCCAACACCTCCATCCCCAGATCTCAGCTCGCTGTCCCTGTTCGGGAAGCCTTCCCATCCTTCCTCCCTCTGATGCCTCCTGGGTCTTTCCCCAAGATGTCCCCAAGTGGTGCTCTAACCATGGCTCCTGCCATCTCTCCTCACACAATATTACCAATTCTGATCAGTATCTCATCTTCCAGTGACGTAAACCTTGTGTTGCCAAAGAAATGCAGAAATGCATCCTCATTGGACAAGAGGAAACAAATGAGAAAGATCATCGAACAGAACCGGAGGATTTCCTCAGCCAGTGTTCTTTTTTATTTTTGGTTTTTCGAGGTAGGATCTCCCTGTAGCCCAGGCTGACCTGGAATTCACTATGGCCTTGAACTCCTACCTCTGCCCCCCGAGTGCTTGGCCTTTCTCAGTCGTTACCTCCATCAGCACCTGGCACACACCGACTGTTCTTTTTCTACTGATTGACATAGAGCTCTCTATATTCAAATGATGCGGTTATTATCTGTGTTCTGGCAACTGTCATTTTTCTGTACATTGTGCTCTGAATTCCTTTCTATGCCAGTATTTCAACATATATTTTATTCTCTGAAAATGCCACATCAGATTCCAGGAGGTGCTTGCCTGCAAAGCCTAATGACTCGGGTTCGATTCCCCAGTACCCACAAAAAGCCACATGCACAAAGTGGCACATGTGTCTGGAGTTTGTTTGCAATGGCTGGAGGCCCTGGCATGCCCATTCTCTCTCTACCTCTCTCTTTTCTTCTCTTCTCTCTACCTCTTTCTGCTTGCAAATTAATAAAGATTTTAAAAAGAAAAGAGACCAGCCAGGAGTGGTGGTGCACACCTACAGTCCCAGCGCTCCGGAGGTGGAGGCGGGTGAGTGAATCTGAGGCCAGCCTCAGATTACACAGTGAATTCCAGGTCAGCCTGGGCCAGAGCGAGATCTTCCTCTGAAAAACAACAACAAAACAGGCGAAACATATCGCTGTCCGTGTCCAGATAGAACGAATGAGCCAATTACATAAGGCAGTGAGGTTAGAGTTCTGGGGTTGATGAGCTAGAAATCTGTCGAGTTTCCTCACAAGGCCTCTTTGTCTTCTACCCAAGAAAGTCTGAAGTTACCATCTGATACTAACTGCTATGCCTCTCGTCCTCTTCTTTCTGGACTAGCCTGGGTGGTGTCGTGAGACCCTGTCTCCAAAACAAGAGGCTGGAGGTGCGGCTCAGTTGGTAGCTTGCCTGGTATGCATAAAACTCTGGGTTCAGTTCCCAGCGTTGTCTAAGCCTGGTGTAGTGGTACATGTCTGCAAACCCAGAAACTGTGAGAAGAAGGCAGGAGTTCAAGATCAAATGCCTAAACAGGGAGTTTAAAGCTAGCCTGGGTTACATGAAACCCTGTCTCATTAGAAAAAAAGGCCGGAGAGATGGCTCAGTGGTTAAGGCACTTGCCTGCAAAGCCTAAAGACCCAAGTTTGAGTCCCCAGTCCCACATGAAGCCAGACAAAGCGGGAGGGAGGGCACAGCCCAGAGCGCCGCCTGCAGGTCAGAGGGTGCATGACACTCACCTGCAGCCCACGCCCAGCAGGAAACAGGTCAGAGCCAGCAGGTCACACTGGTTCCAGGTGTCGGCCAGGTAGAGGTGCAGGCGGTGTCGCAGCGGGGCCTGGCCGGGCCCGGGTCCCCCGCTAGCCAGGCTGCCCCAGCCGCCCCCCAGGCCTTGGCGGAGCTCCTCGCAGAGCAGCGTGAAGGCCCAGAAGTAGAGCAGCAGCTCCGTGGGTCCAGGCGCCGCGGGCTGGAAATCCACGAGCAGCACGCGTGCAAACAGCAGCAGGAACAGCAGGTAGCTGACCACGTTGCCCAGGAAGGCGGTCACTGGCGCCCCCCAGAAATGTGACCAGCGCTGGGAGCAGCCTCCGCAGCAGCCCGTGTGCCCACGATGCCCGCGTCCAGTGAGGGGCACCTTTGTCTGGGGCTCCGGCAGCCTGGGGGAGAGGCGGGAGGTCTCACTGACCTGGATCCGCCTCCACCCTTGCACATCTGACCTTCTTGCCTGCGTCTCTGGAGACCAGCATCTGGGCTTTGCAGACACTAGCTCAAGTGGAGATGATGGCTCACTGCCTTCATCCCAGCAAGGAGTTGGAGGTCAGACTGGGGAACAGAGAAAGACCCTCTCTCCAAAACAAGCAAGCAAAACAAGAGGCTGGAGAGATGGCTCAGGAGTTAAAGGCGCTTTCTGGCAAAGCCCGATGGCCTGGGTTCGATTCCCCAGGACCCACCGTAAGCCATATGCACAAAGTGGTTATGTGTCTGGAGTTTATTTGCAATGGCAGGAGGCCCTGGCGTGCCCACCCACACACACTCTCAAATTTCAAGTGGAGGCTGAAACTTTCTGCAGTGTCTTTGCACCTAGGAGTTTGCCCTTTTTTTTGCTTGGTTTTTTCGAGGTAGGGTCTCGCTCTAGCCCAGGCTGACCTGGAATTCACTATGTATTCCCAGGCTGGCCTCTAACTCAAGGCGATCTTTCTACCTCTGCCTCCCAATGCTGGGACTCAGACCTGTGCCACCACACCTGGCTGCCTTTTTTTTTCTTACGTGTATGTGTCTCACATGTGTGTGTGTGGGGGGGGTTGCATGTGGAGGCCAAAAGTTGACCTTGGAGATCTTCCTCGGTTTCCACAATATTTTTTGACCTAAGGCCTCTCAATGAGCCTAGAGCTCACCGATTTGGCTGGACTACCCGACCAGCAAGCTACAGGGATCCTCCTGCCCTGGTGCTGGGGTGACAGGTGTTTTATGGGGTGCTGGGGATCCTAATAGAGATCCCCATGCTTGCGGGGCAAGTCACCCTCCTAGCCCACTCCTAGCCCTGTCTCCAGAGGCTCAGGAAGCAATCATGTCCTCAACTCCCAGCATGCCCCTCTAGTCCTGCTATGGTGTCTCATGTGACAGATCCTGAAGTGCCCAGCTGTCCCCAGCACTGGGGTGTCACTCACCTAATGGGCCCTTCCCCGTTGATGCCCCTGGCCATGTCCAAGTCGGGGTTCTTCTGTGCGGACTCTTCTTCCGATTTCCTAGTGTGGGGGAGACGTGCAGAGTAAGACTCGGGGTTCTTGAGACACACCCACACTCCTTCACCCACTGATGCAGCCAAGAGATGAGAGCTGTCCCGAGTCTTTTCGGAGAGACCTTCTTCCCCCAGAGCCATGGCCCGAAAAGCAGAATTGCCCCCAGAGATACTGCAAGGGCACCCCAATTCTCACCTTCCAGAACATTCCCTCCAAGGTAGGAAGAGTCCCATTCCCAGGAAAGGGACCAAGTAAGAGGCAGGCAGGGATGCGCAGAGAGAAGCAACTGAACCCCGCCTCTCTACCCCAAGGGACTGACCTGAAGGTGAGGAGGTTGGTGTAGATGAGTGGGGGGCAGAAGAAGGCGAGGACCAGGGCCCAGATGGGTGTCGTGCTGTCCATTTCCCCCCACCATTTCTGTGTCAGCAGAGACTGTGAGACGTGGGACCATTAGGAGCTTGAATCTTCCCACGGCCCTCCCTGAGACCCTGATGTGGGCTGAGCCGCCGCTCAATGTGGGGGTCACACTGTTAGGACCTGGGGGACAGTGGCCAAAGGCAATCTCCTCCTCAAGTTTAACGAGTACAGTGGAGCAGCCATTTATTAACTTATTTTTTCATAGTTTTGGGGGGGCATGTGTGCTGTGTGTATACATGTTCATATCATGTGTGCGTGCACATACGAAGGCCAGAGGTCAATGTCAGGCTGCTTCTTCAATCGCTCTTCGTTGTATTATTATTAATTTTATTTTTTGAAACAGAATCTCGGCTGGAGAGATGGCTCAGCAGTTATGGCATTTGCCTCCAGTGCCTAAGGCCCCAGGTTCAATTCCCCAGGTCCCACATAAGCCAGACCCACAAGGTGGTGGCCCTGGTGCTCTCTTCCTTTCTCTCTCTCTCTCTCTCTCTCTCTCTCTCTGTATTTCTCTGCTTGAAAATGAATAAAATATTTTTTAAAAAAAGAAAGAGTCTCACTCTAGCCCAGGCTGACCTGGAACTCACTCTGTAGTGCCAAACTGACCTTAAACTCCCGAGTGCTGGGATTAAAGGCATTCCCCACCAGGCCAGGCTCACTGTATTTTTTATTTTGTTTTGTTTTTCTGGTTTTTCGAGGTAGGGTCTCACTTCAGTCCAGGCTGACCTGGAATTCACTCTGTAATCTCAGTCTGGCCTTGAACTCACGGCAATCCTCCTACCTCTGCTGGGATTAAAGGCCCGGCTTCACTGTATTTTTGAATACAGGCTCTCTCTCTACAGGAACCTGAATTCCTGTAGACTGGCTAGCCAGCACGTTCCTGCCACCATTTCCCCAATGCTGTGACCATAGGCCACTGCTGCCTTGCCCGGCATTTTCCCAGGAGTTCTGGGATCTGAACCCCAGTCTCCATGCTTGTGTGACAAGCACGTTACCCAGTGAGCCATCTCTTCACCACAGCCAGTTTCCAGGCTGACTCTATATGGCGGGGACTAAGACAAATGCTTTTCATGGATGAGCTCACTTAACCCCCAAGGGTTAAACTGCTGTTTTCTCCTATTCACACGTAAGGAAATGCCCCCCCCAAGGCATAATCAGTAAATAATTACAGTATCAGTACAATTGGAATCCTTGACTTTTGCCACTGTTGCAAATAAGGGATCCGGGATAATCATCTGAAATGCCAAGAGGCAAGGGCAGGACTTCCTGGTGAGCCAAACATTTTTCTGTTGCTGTGAACAGGCCTTTCTTCTGTTGAGATAAACAAGACTTCCTGTCGGGTAGACCAAACTTCCTGAATGGAGGGAGGGATTTCTGAATGCCTTGTGAATTTTAATTCAGGATACTGAGAAAATTTCAAAATGTCCGATTATCAGGATTGGAGCTTAGGGGTGGGGACACAGGGCTTTCCCACAGGAATGGGCTGAAGAGATGGCTTAGCAGTTAAGGCGATTGCCTGCAATGCAGAAGGACCAGAGTTCAATTCCCCAGTGCCCATATAAAGCCAGATGCACAAGAGGGCACATGTGTCTGGAGTTCATTTGCAGTGGCTGGAGGCCCTATTCTCTCTATGTGTCTGCCTCTTTAAAAAAAAAAAAAAAAAGAATTCCCACAGGAATGAAGGGTGGAATTTCCTGAAGCAAAGTTTATCTATGTCTACAACAGTAGGTAATTGTCCACAGAGGCAATTCTAAATGTGGGGAACCGGGCTGGAGAGATGGCTCAGTGGTTAAGGCACTTGCCTCTAAGGCCCCAGGTTCAATTCCCCAGTACCCACATAAGCCAGACCCACAAGGTGGTGGCCCTGGTGCTCCCTTCCTCTCTCTCCCTCTAGCTCTGTATTTCTCTACTGGAAAATGAATACATAAAATATTTTAAAATAAATAAATCGATGTGGGGAACCCAAACCAGGGACCCCTAAGGAAGTGGGCAGAGCCACCGAGCCATGAGGCGGGACTTGGTCTATAGGAGTGGTGACTTCCTGAAGATGAGGCAGGGCTTCCTGTCCGAGCAGTAGGATTGCCTGCCTGGGACAGTGGGAATAACTTCCTGCTGATGAGGAAGGACTTCCTTTTTGAGAAGCAGCTCGGACCATAGGAGCAGGAAGACTTCCTGTAGACGAGACCACAGCTAGGAGAGTGGAAAGGCCATCTAGAGAGAGGAGGGACAGTGGACCTATCTGACATGGAACTTTCTAGAAGGGGGAGCCTCACTGTGGGAAGGCTGCTAGCTGTCTGTGGGGGGAGACTTTGGGAGCAGTGGGCTCCGGGGTCATGACAGGGCCTCATCATCCCCTGAGTGAGATGCTCACCTGTACCCCATCTTGGGCAAAGAAAGCGCGGGCATCAGCCTGCATGGCGAGCTGGAGGCAGGTGGCCTCTCCCCAGAGGGGACAGCGACGGAGAAGCAGGCGGGCTGCCCGGTCCTCACTGTTGTGGTAGCATTCTCCAAAGAGGTCTGGGGTACAGGTATTCAGATGAGGAGAGCAGAAGGAGGCTCTTGGGCCCCACACACGTCCCCCCACCCAGCCTGCCCCCAGCACCCCCTGCCCACGCACCCACGGCCATGCTCTCAAACTTGGTGGCCAGGTCCTTCCTCAGAGCCGCCTCCTCAGCCTCCCATTCTAGCCGAGCCATCACGCGCAGCAGCAGACAGGCGCCCAGGGCCGAGGCCACTGAGTTGGAGCTCTGCAGAGACGGACAGAGGCCAAGGATGGAGTTTGGGGTGAGGCTTGAGAAAGGGGTATTGAAAACCTGTGATCCTTGGGCAGGGAGGGGTAGAGTGAGGGGTCAGACAGGCCGGTCATGGTCAAGGTCAGGTAACGCTGCACCTAGACAAATACTGCGTATTGTCATTAGATCTGGGCACCATAGGAGTCACACCCAGACAGTAGGAGGCCAACAGCTGATTGCTCTGGAGCTGGGGGAAGGGAGCTTCATGGGCACTGAGTTCAAGGATGAGAAAGTTCTGGAAACACACAATGCAAATGGTTGAATAACAGGGTGAACACTGCTCAGCTGGAAAAACAAACCTTTATAGTTAAGCATGGTGGGCCACCCCTGTCATCTCTGCACTTGATCCAGGCCAGCCTATGTGACACCAGGACTGGGGAGATGGCCCAGTGGTTAAAGGCGCTTGACTGAAAAGCCCGTTGGCCCTGGTTTGATTTTCCAGTACCTACGTAAAGCCAGATGCACACATCGAGACAAGCGTTGTGTCTCACACCTTTAACCCCAGCACTCCGGAGGCAGAGGTAGGAGGATCACCGTGAGTTTGAGGCCAGCCTGAGACTACAGAGTGAATTCCAGGTCAGCCAGGGCTAGAGTGAGACCCTACCTCAGAAAAAAAAAAGTCAGAAAGTGGGGGCTGGAGAAATGGCTCAGTGGTTAAGATGCTTGCTTGCAAAGCCTGGGTTTGATTCCCCAGCATCCATGTAAAGCCAGATACACACAAAGTGGTGCATGCATCTGGAGTTTGCTTGCAGCAGTAACAGGCCCTGGTGCACCCATTCTCTCCTTCTGTCTCTCTCCCTCCTGTCTTTTTCTCTGTGTTGGTAAATTAATTAATAAACAATTTTTTGAGGTAGGGTCTCACTCTGGCCCAGGCTGACCTGGAATTCACTATGTAGTCTCAGGGTGGCCTTGAACTCATGGTGATCCTCCTATCTCTGCCTCCTGAGTGCTGGTATTAGGCGTGCGCCACCATGCCCGGCAATAAACAAATATTTTTAAAAGCCATAAAGTAGCATGAAGAGATGGCTCAATGGTTAAGGCACTTGCCTGCAAAGCCCAACGACCTGGGTTCTATTCCCCAGTACCTACCTAAAGCCAAATGCACAAAGTGGCACATGCATCTGGAGTTCGTTTGCAGTGACAGGAGGCCCTGGTGTGCCCATTCTCTCTCTCTCTCTCTCTCTCTCTCTCTCTCTCTCTCTCTCTCTCTCTTCTATCTACCTCTTTCTCTACATCTGCCTCGCTCTCAAATAAATAAAAATATTTAAAAGAAAAAAATTCAAAGCTGGACGTGGTGGCACAGGCCTTTAATCCCAGCACTCGGGAGTCACAAGGCAGACATAGGACGATCACTGTGAGTTCCAGGCCACCCTGAGACTCCAGAGTGAGTTCCAGGTCAGCCTGAACTAGAGTAAGACCCTACCTCAAAAAACCAAAACAAATAAACAAACAAAGCCAGGCATGGTGGCACATACCTTTAATCCCAGCACTCAGGAGGCACAGGTTTCTGGTGAGTTCCAGGCCAGCCTGGGACTACAGCGTTGAGTTCCAGGTAAGCCTGGGTGAGTAGGACCCTACCTTAAAAAAACAAAGCAAACAAACAAAAAACCAAGAACCGGTGCTCGAGCTCTAAGGTGGATCACTTGTCTAGCACATGCAAAAACCCTGGTACTGAAAACAGTATAAACTATGCGTAACACAGAAAGAAGCTAAAAGAGACCCTCACCGTGGAGCCAGCCTACTTTTTTGAGTTCTAACTCAAAAAGTGTAATTTTCCTCTGTTTTTACTTTTTCTCTCTCTCTCTCTTCTTTTGATCCTAAGCATGCTTGCCCAAAAATATCAGTTGGTATCACGATAAGAGACTGAGAATACAGAGGGTTTGCAAGCCCATGCCCGGCATCCAGCACTCCAGAAGTCATCCTTGGCT
>PVHP010044245.1:0-14173 GCA_004024765.1 Zapus hudsonius
TCCAGCTGCCTGGCTGGAGGGTGTGTCTCCTTGGCCAGATCCTAGGGTCCAGCCCTAAGGTGTTCTGGGGTGGGTCTGGAATTCCAGCTAGACATATGCAAAGAGAAGTCTGAGCTCAAGCCTGGAATTCCTGCTGTTTGTGTGATTGAGTGTGCTTGCTTGCTTTCGGGTTGCTGATGAAGGGTTTTTCTCTCTGCTCGGACCTGTGAAAGGGGCCAGCCTCTTGTTGTTATGGAACTTTCCTGGATATGTTACTTCAATAAATACTTTCCTCCCAAAACTGTGCCTGGAATGGAGATTCATCCCAGTGGCACGTGGCTGACTGTGACGGCATACTTGATGATGTTTAAAAGAAACTTCTGGAAACCTTCAGGTTTATATCTAGAAGTAGGTGAGGTCTGGCAGGTGGAGGGGGGACTAAGAGGAAGGGAGAGGAAAGAAGGGGAAGGGAAGGAGGCATGGAGAGTGAGGACATGCTAAAGTATGTTATATACTTACATGAAGATGTCCTGATACATATATATATATATATATATATATATATATATATATATATATATATATATGACCCAGTACTACAGTCAAAACAACTTCCACTTGCACTTCACAACCAACTTAACTTTGTGAGGTCACTGGTTTTGCTTTAGTTTCTTCGACTCTTGCACCAGACCAGACAGGACCTTGCTACTAGACACTGACCTTCTCACTAGGCACTGACCTTGGACCTGGTACTACATGGACCAATGCATCCACTTTGAGATGATTGTTTTCATTTGTTTTGCAGCCAGGAAATACTATCCTTGAATTTAACATGCATGGATAGATTGCTCTCAACATCAACATCAACCTCAAAGCTTAAGAATATCCATATTGTTTTATACACTTGATTTTTAAAAATTGTATATATATATTATTGTCCATAATGAGTTACATTATTTAGTGGGCAAACAATGAGTTGTTATCCCCCATTCCCCAATGCCCCTCTTCCCCATCCCCAATCAGCTGGATATCCTCCTCTGTGGGTCGTCTGGATCAGTCCTTGTGGCAGGGGACCATGGATAGCCTAGTACTCAGCCCAGTCCTCCTGGCCCAAGTGTGTTGTTACTCAGGGGTGTCATGCCTCTGGATCGTCTCCCCTACCATGGCTCTCACAATCTTTCCGCCCCCCCTCTTCTGCTCATTTCCCTGAGTTGTTATACACTTGATTTTTTAAGCCAAAGATATAGTGTTTGGTAAGGATGATTCACTCAATATTGTAAATAGCTAGGGAATAGTAAAAGGCTTATTTTTGCTGTTGGTAGTATCATGATTTGTCTTCCTGGTATTTCTGTGTCTTTGTGCTTTTAAAACTTATTTTTTTCTTAATGTCACTAATCTTGTTTTAAAGTACAGTTACTGCTCTCAAATCTTTTAAGTTTACTGAGACCAGAAACCATTTATACAACCCTTTTAAAGATCCATGTTGCTCAGATGAATACGGTGCTAAAAGGAAAGATAGTTGAGCTTCGTAGTCATTTTTGACACAGTATAAATGCTCAATAAGTATTTATTGATTGAAAACAATTTAGAATCATTGATTTCTTGATATAACATTCTGAGCAACTATAGTTACACAAGTGTCATAATGACATTCCCTGTGTCTCTTTGCCAGGTCCTGTCCACCCTCCCCATTCTGCCTGCCTCCATTCTATCTTTCTTCCTTAATAAAAGATACACATTTAGGAAGAAGGAAAAAAAAAACCCAACAACCAACAATGACTAAATGGCATTTGAGTTCTTTCCCACCTCTACTGTCCGCTTGGTGTTTTGTTAAATGTTACCTCTCTTGGCTTTCTTAAAGGTTTAACCAACAGTATTCAATCTACTTTCTACCAGGTGAGACTTCCCCACCCCCTAACCTTTAGGTCACCCCAATCATGTCATTTCTCCAATAATGCTCGAGGTAACGGAGTAGGCAGGAAGTGAAAGTCCAAGTTATGTAGCACTGCTGGCCTGGCTTTTGTTTGCTCGTCTTTAACTACCTAAAACTATTTCCTTCTTATCTTTACAACAATGGGACAAAATGCTTCTTTCTAAATGGCCCCAAAGCCAGCCAGACTTCTGTAACCTATTATTATGACCTTTCTCTCATCAGTAATTGTTCTGCAATTTGTGTCTAAAGAAGCGTTATGGCCTACAATGCCCACCTAAGAGATGGCAAGAGCAGCTCAGTGTGATTATCACATACCTGGATCTTACAGGTCACCAATAGAAGAGGCTAAACATTCTTGAACATACATGAATAGGGAAGTGGGGAACACATTGTTAGAATGATCCTTTAATTTCGTTTTAATGGGGATCCATGCAGGTCCTCTTGATCTTAGCTCTGTGTCTATTATGAGGGTGTCTCTTGGGTGAGAAAGCCAAGTTGAAAGGTCTTCAGGATGTTTGGTAGAATATGAGAAACAGCCATTAAAAAAATAAACAAAAGGAGAAGAAGAAAAGAAGTGAAAAGAGAGAAGAAGGGGAAGGTGCAGAAGGAGATCCTGACATGGTGATCATCAGTCAGTGGGAAATCACAAACTGTCATTTCTCCGTGAGCGGTGACAGCGAAGAACGTGCACCAGTGAGCAGCGGATGTGGCTCTTGCAAAGAGACATCTACGGGAAGACACTCCTTTTTATGCTCATTGAGCGTCTCTTTTGTACTGTTCTTCTCACAGAGCCCTCCTCATTGGTACTGCTTTCCTCATAATCACAATTTTAATAATCATGATGCCCAGAGCAGTTCTATATGAATGCAATGAGCACTCGATAAAAGTATTAATTAATGACTGTAATATATTGCATAATATGAACGGTCTTGCTTTTCTTGAATTACAGTGCACAAGCCTGCTCGGTTATGGAGGCCATCGAAGTGCCTGTTGGTTATGACAGGCCAGTGAGGAATGGCTTTTGGTATGGCGTGGGAGATGATGCAGTCAGTACAGTGCCAACCACACAAGCATGAAGACCTGAATTTGGACCCCTGGAACCCATGAAGAAGCCAGGCATGGCCAAATGAACCCGTAATCCTAATACTGGGGAGGCGAAGACAGGAGGATCTTTGATCCTTTCTGGTTATCTACTCTAGTCACATTCATGAATTCCAGGTTCAGTGAGAAACCTTGTCTCATAAAAATAAGGTAGAGTCTGCAAAGAAGACACCTGCTGGAGACCTCTGGTTTCCATCCTCATGCACACACACATGCATGTACTTGCACACAGATGTACACATACCCAAACATGCATGCACACAAAATAAGATGAAATACAATAAAAAAGAACAGTCTTGACTTCATGGTGTTATGTTATAGTATAAGCACCAGAAAAGCATTTGGTGGAAGAAAATGGGCTAACATGGAAGAAATGGGTAATTGGTATCAATGTTCCCTAAGATCTGCTACTTCCAGAGAAATTAGGAGTTGTTCTTCATTGTGACCCCAAGTGCTCTGCAACCATTCACCACTTCCTGGTAAGGTCCTCTGAATCCATGAAATGTGTATATGTTACACATTATTATTTCCCCTCCTGGCCAGTGAAAAAGACAAAAGAAGCTAGAAAGCTCTTCCAGATCTTCCAGACATACATCTGCCAGTGTCTGCTGACGTGGACCTGGGACTGCAGAACCAGAGTTTAAGCATTGGCCCTTCCATGTTTAGATCTGTCTTTTGTGTGTATTTTCTCTTGCAGGCAATGAGCTGGTCAATATCATATCAACTGATCAATCAAGTGATAAAAAAGTTTTAGGACTCATGTAAGACAACATGATGTGTTGGAACAGGGAACAATGGTGATGAAATTCAAGAGACAATAAAATCAGTGTGTTAGGTCCTAAGTAAATCATGCTTGCTCTCTTGAAGCCCAGGAGTTACATAGGCTGTCATGGTGTTCACAAAAACAACAAAACCAAAGGAGAAAATGAACACTGATGGATGGTCCAGTCTTTCTCTTGCTAAGGCTAGATGGTTTTATCATACCTTCTACTGACTTCTTTTTGTGCCCTGCACAGAGGGTGCAAGGGCAAGGAGTACCTAGTTTTTACAAGCTAAAACAATTTGGGACTGGGGAGATGACTCCATAGTTAAAGGGACTTTCTTGCAAAGCTTACTGGCTCCGGTTCAATTTTCCAGTACTGTCATGGTTGGATCCAGGTGTCCCCCACAAATAAATGAATGTGTTCTGAGTGATAGATCCTCAGCTGATGGCAGTTTGGGTTTTACAACCTCACTGGAGCTGTGTTGTTGGGGGCGGGCTTATGGGGGTCATAAGCCAGCTTCCCCTTGCCAGTGTTTGGCACACCTTCCTGCCATTGTTTGCAGTGCTGTGGCTGAGGTGATGTCCACCCCTCTGATCATGCCATCGTTTTTCCTGCCAGGATGGAGTCTCCCCTTGAGTCCATAAGTCAAATAAACTCTTTCCTCCACAAGCCGCTTTTGCTTGGGTTCTTTCTGCATAGCAACTAGTAAGCTGACTGCAACAAGCACCTATGTAAAACATGATACACAAAGTGGCACATGTGTTTGAAGTTCATTTGCAAGGGCAGGAGGCCCTGGCATGTTTTCTCTCTCTCTTTCTCTCTCTTTCTCTCTCTCTCTCTCTCTCTCTCCCCCACAAACAAATAAATCAAAATATTACAAAACAATTTGAACAACTAAGTTTGGCATTGATAGCTGATCATATCCACGTGTATAACTTTTTTCATGGCTCCTCAGTGGTGTGTGGATATGTAAAAGTGCTTCACTTATAAATTTCCAATCTAAAACCCAAACATCAAGCCCCACTCTAGATGTATGGGCTTTACCTGGTATGGCATTCATGGCTCTATGAGAGCAATATTTATAAATAGCTTTGAAATGTGCCATAACTGTATATCTCACTATATCTAACTGTATGCAAGAGCACTAGATTGTGGGAAGTGGACACAGGATGAGGTGATGGAAAATGTTGAAAATAAAATGGAGCTAGTCAACCAAGTGAGAGTGAGGAGGATGTGGATGGGAAATGCATCGAGTCTTTGTTCAAATGAGTCAACCTAAATTACAGAGAGCAAGACCCCTGACCTCAGCCCCAGCTTACGCTGCAATAATCAGAAAGAAATGAACTACATAGGGGAGAGAAATCTGTTCAGAAAATGCCAAGATGGAATGTCTCAAATCTTTCTAAACAAGCAATGCAATTGTTGACTATATCTCTGATACATTTATATTAATTTATCACATATAATATATATTATGTGATTATATATCACTATTATTAACTAATACCTCAGGGAATATATACATTTGGGAAAAGATTTCCTGTTAATAACAGTGGATGTAAATTCATATCCAGAGGGCCTTCTGATAAATATTTTTTTGGAGTTAGGGGATAATGTTTTATCAGAGATGATATGATAAAATCATTAAGTTTTTTTATGATGTGTTATCTCTGACATTGTCTTATTGTTTCTATTAATATTCTCTGCTCCATAGCACCGGTACAGATCTTTGAAAGCCACGTGCCCATTGTGAGAGGGATTCCTAACTAGGACGCCTTGTGTGGATGTGTGCTAAACTAGGCTTCCACACCATAGTAAGGCACAGGAGGAAAGAGAGAGAGAGTCATGGCTCTCCTGGGTGTTGTATTCAGCTTCCCATTGCTGCACTGAAAAGAACCCGACTCAAAGCAGTTTGTGGAAGGAATGGGTTTATTTTGGCTTACAGACTCAAGGGGAAGCTATAGGTGGCAGGGAAATTGGTGGCATGATCAGAAGGTGGACATCACCTCTGCCACAGCACTGCAAACAGTGGCAGAAAGATATGCCAAAAACTGGGTAAGGGGAAGCCAGCTATACCCACATGAGCCTGCCCCCCAAAACAAGGGATTCCTCCAACAAGGTTCCAATTCCAAAACTGCCATCAGCTGTGAATTTAACATTCTGAACACAAGTTTATGGGGGACATCCGAATCAAGCCACCACAATCTGCCCCTGGCCTCCCATAAACTAATAACCATACATGATATACATTGCAATGCATTCAGTCCAACTTTAAAAATCCAAAGTTTTTATCAATCCCAATGACACTCAAACATCACCATAATTCAAGGTCTTTCCTGATCCATAATATAAAAAAAACATAATGGCAAAGAACAAATTCACACTGCAAAAGATGGCATTGGACAAGCAAAGACAGATTGAACCAATATGAGACTGAAAACAAACAGGGCAACACCCAACTCGGTAACTCCAAGTCAATAATTCAAACAGTAGGGAATCTCTGAAGTTCTAATTACACCCCCCGAACCCAGCCAGGCTACTTATAGCTTGGGATAACTCCATCCAGTGCCAGCAGCTTTCCTTGGCAACCATCCCATAGTCCTGAAATGCACTGGGTTTCCAATGCAACCCACAGTTCATCCTCATGGCTCCGTCCAGGCCTCTACATGGATAATCCAACACACTTGCTTCACACTGCCATGGCCATTTCCAAAAAACCATACCATGGTACACACCAATGACCCTCTTCTGTATTTGTTATACTCCATAGTTCCAGTGGGCTATCAACTTGTTAATCCAGAGGAGAATAAAGCTGACTTTGAATAGTAAGGGATTCAGACCCCTTACTTCAAAGAGTCCTCATTCTTCCCAGTGCAGATCACCTGGCCCAATCTCCATGGTTGTCATCTCTCAAACAATTGCAGCTGAACAGATGGCTGTTTCAGCCCAAAGATTTCATTTCTTCCAGTGTCATATCCATCCACTTACACCAGTCCATTTCTACACAAAGCACAAGTTCTCAGAGCAACACGCAGCATGCTTTTCACAAACAGCCTCTAGACCAGTCCCAACAAAGTTCTTTCTCACCCTCATAAGCCAAACCTCAATCCATAGTTCTTACTGTATTCAGGTCTTTAAACTCTGACCAGAATGGTCCATCAAGCTGTACTTATAACACTACAAGGCATCTCTTGGACTGAGCTTTCAAATCTGTTCACTTTCCTCCTCCTGCCTATCATTTGCAAAAGGCCAAAGCCACAGAATCAGGGTTCCAGCAGCAACACCTCACTCCTGGTACCAGAACTATTGTAGTCAGCTCCTTGTGGATGTGCAGAAAGGAACCCAACCAAAAGCAGCTTGTGGAAGGAATGGGCTTATTTTGGCTTACAGACTGGAGGGGAAGCTCCATGATGGTAGGGAAAACAATGGCATGAGCAGAGGGTGGACATCACCTTCGCCACAGCACGGCAAACAATGGCCGGAAGGTGTGCCGAAAACTAGCAAGAGGAAGACGGCTATAACCCCCATAAACCCGCCCCCAACAACACACTTCCAACAAGGTTCCAATTCTAAAACTGCCATGAACTAGGGATCAAACATTCAGAATACATTGTTTATGGGGGACACCTGGATCAAACCACAACTGGGGTAGCCCACTAAATGGGCTGTTTCTTCTGTGGGTCAGATAAGAGTATGTGTCAATCCTTATGTCAAAGTTTGCAAATATTTCTTCTCCACCCCAGTAGGACATCTTTTGCACCCAAAGAAACATGAACATCTTACTGTGGAGACCTCTGACTATGTCGGGGATCTATTAACTTGATAATAATTCTGAATAGGGCTAAGTTTGTTCAAAAAAATTGAAATCTAAAATGGTGATAAAAGCCTTTATTTCAGAGGTTCAAAGCTTATTTGAATTTGGGCAATATCAAAGTGTTCTGAAACTGAATAATAAAACCACAGTGGGGTCCCTTATAACAAACTAAGATGACGTGGTGCTGCCTTAATATATTTAGATATAGAATTTAGACACCAGGCATAAAGAAAGAGAAGCATATAGTTGATTTTATTTTAATTAATTTATTTTTGTGATACTGTGGACTATAAACCAGGGCCTCACTTATATTAGGCAAATGCTTTGCCACTGAGCAATACCCCTGAGTCCTATGACTGGCTTTAAAGTATTGAAGGATCCATTTAAAGCCCTACGTGGAGGAGTGCTACCATTATTTCCCTATGCTCCAGTGGGGGTCAGATCCTGCTTTAAAAAACATCGAGGCCAATACCTCCCTGACAAATACCATATAAAGTAGGTAAAAACAAAAAACCTCTCTAATGGTGTCAATGAACTGGTAAGAAGATGAGGATGTGATGTCACGCTAAGTGAACGTAGGAACCCAGAGAAGCTTGCTGAGCACACTGAACCAAACAGAGTCTGCTCATACCACCCCAAGGCTGGCTGAATCCCCTTGACTTAATGTTCAAGGCTCACACTCTGGACAGGAAGTGAATGAAACAGTAGCCTTCTTCCAGAAGGGGAGTTTAGTTAGGAGATCGCTGACCCCCAAAGGATTATAACCTGTGAGGGAGTGAAAAGATCCCAACTTCACAGGGGAAGAAATATGGTCTCCTTCTAGCTGTGTGGAGAAGGAAAACAATCTAGTGTCTTCTCCCTCAGCACTAACTTCTCAACAGTTTGAACCCTGAAACACAGGAGTATTGAGCTTCCAAAATCCTGTGTCTAGAAGTAGACACATATCCCTGGAGAAACCTACCTAATGCCCATACTCAAATAGCCTGGGCTAGAGTGAGACCCTACTTCAAAAAACAAAAAAACAACCACCAACAAAAACCAACCAAACAACCAAACAAACAAAAACCTAGGCTGGGCGTGGTGGTGCACATTTTAATCCCAATACTCGGGATCCTTAGGTAAGAGGATCCCTGTGAGTTCAAGACCAGCCTGGGACGACAGAGTGAATTCCAGGTCAGCCTGGGCCAGAGTGAGACCCTACCTCAAAACAACAACAAAACTCTGAGCTAGTGTTTCTTTGTTCATATGATTCTGTAAATTAAAGGAAAGATAAAGTTCTTAGCTGCAGGCTTTAATGAAGTAAAATGCATGTTTAACTTCTGGAGTAATTCCTGAAATAACAACTATAAAGTGTGCAACATCCAAATTAGTAGAGGAGAAAATGGAACGAGAAAAATATTTGAACTTGTTAAAGCAAACAAAAAAAAGCTTAACAAATCAAGACAAAAAGCATGTATAATAGAGTGGAAATAAATTCAAATTAGAGAAACCTGGAGGAGAATAATCCAAGCGCTATATACAGCTTTGACTACTTAGCAGGTAAGTTCCCAGCAGTAACTATTTAATTACCGACATTAAAAATTTAAAACATTGTTAAAAAACATTAAGAGGTAACAATCAACTTAGGAAGCTAGAAAAAGATGAACGAAACATTCAAAGGAAAAAATAAGAGGGCCGAGTAGACGTTAAAGAAAGTGGATGCAAATTTACCATGAAAGTTGCCTCAGAAAACTGATCAAGAAAAAAAGACGCAATATGACAAATAAAAAAACATGGAGGAGGAATAAAGGAACAAAACTGTAGAGATTTAAACAACAGGAGACCATTATATGAGAAAAATTTCTACTGATTAATTTGAAATTGACTTGAAATGGAAAACTTTGTCAGGGAATATAATTTCCGTGCCTCACAAGAAAGGGATAACCTGAGTAATCCAGCGACAATCAAGAAATGGAATCAGTAATTAAAACCTTTCCAGAAAGCAAAGACACATCTGCAGAGTTTCACTGGAGAGTCCTTTTAAAGGCAACAAGAAACACATCCCTTCAGCCCTGTGTACATAACTCCGGAGAAAGAAAAAACCAGAAAATGCATCAACTCATTTTCTGAAATGGACAAAAATTTATACTAAAGCTTAAAAAGAAAACTTGTAGACTCACCTCATTCAGAAACCCAGAGGCAAAAAAAATGCTAAATAAAATAATTAAGCATATTAACAAAGAGAAAAAACCTTATATCTCAAGATAAATAAAATAGTTTATAAAATTTATAATCAAAAAAGAAAAATAAATAAAATTTATAATCAATAAATTTTTTTCTGTATTAAAGATTGAACTTTGTGTGCTAAGCAAAGCTACATCTCATCACTCTTCAAGCATTTTCTTAAGAGTGGGGAAACTGGGCATTCTTGCCTCTTTCCACATTTTAAAGGAATATTCTCTTTTTTCACATTTAGTAGAACACAGGTTTTTCAGATATAATCTTTATTATGTTCAGGTAAGTCCCTCCTGGTTCTTCATGACTCTTACCTTTAAGGGATGCTTACTTTTGGTGGAGGTCTTTTCTGCATTGATTGAAATGATCATGTGATTTCTATCTTTCAAGTCGACTTATGTACTGAATTACCTTATTGATCTGTGTATATTGAACCAATCTTTCATCCCTGGAATGAAACCAGCTTGGTCATAGTATCTCATCTTCTTCATGTGTTCCTGAATTCAGGTTTTAGGAATTTTAGTAAGAATTTTTGTGTCTGTGTTCATCAGGGAGATTTTCTTTGTTGTGTCTTTATCCACTGATGGTTTCAGGGTAATGCTGGCCTCATAGATTGAGTTTGGTAGTGTGCCTTCCCTCTCCAGTTTATGGAAATTCTTGGCAGGCATTGGTATTGGGCCTTGACAGGTTTGGTAGAGCAGTCAACCATCCATTACTGGGCTTTTCTTCGTTGGGACATTTTAAAAAAATTACTGCTTCAATCTCAGTGATTGTTATGGATTAATTTAAGTTGTTTTTATTTTGTTAATTTAATTTTGGTAGGTCATATATGTCTAGGATCTGATATATTTCTTCCACACTCCCAAAGGGATTGTTTCTTTTTACTATAAGTTTTCAAAGTGTTTCCTAATGATGCCTTGTATTTCATTGGAATCTGGAATGACCTCCAATTTTCATCTCTAATTTTATTAATTTGGATGTTTTCTCTCCTAGTTCATTTGATTAGGGCTTTATCAATCTTGTTTTTTCAAAGATCCACTTCTTTTGACCAATTCTACACATTGCTTTTGTAGGTGTCGCTTCAATTGCCTCTGCTCTAGTTTTCATTAGTTCTTGCTGTCTGCTGCATTTGGCTTTGGATATTTTCGTGGTTTTCTTAGACCTTGAGGTACATCATTAGGTTATTTGTTTGACAACTCTGTTTTTTTAAAAAAATTATTTATTTATTTACAAGGGGGGGAGAGAGAAAGAAAGAGAGAAGATAAATAGAGAGAATACGGGTGGGCAGGGTCTCTTGCCACTGCGAATGAATTCCAAATAAATGCACATGTTACATGAGCCCTTTATGCATCTGACTTTACGTGGGTTCTGGGGAACTGAACCTGGGCCCTTCGGCTCTTCAAGCAAGCACCTTAACCACTGAGACATCTCTCCAGCCCCCAACTCTTTCTCTCTCTCTCTCTCTCTCTCTCTCTCTCTCTCTCTCTCTCTCTCTCTCTGTGTGTGTGTGTGTGTGTATTTTAATGTAAGCACTCATAGCTAGAAACCTTCCTCTTAGAACTTTAGTCATATCCCAAAAGTTCTGTTGAATTGTGCTTTTTGTCTTCATTTGATCCTAGGAACTATTTAATTTCCTTCCAGATATCTTCAACGACCCACACTGGTCATTCAAAGTGTGTTGTTCAGTCTCTGCGTGTTTTTGTGGTTTCTATAGATTTTCTTGCTAGATTTCTGCTGTTAGTACACTATAATCTGATAAAATACAAGAGGTTATTTCAATCTCATTGTATTTTTAAGATTTGCTATATGTCCTAGAAAGTTGTCTACTTTAGATGTTTTCAGGGTTTCTGGGAAGAAACATATATTTTGTATTTGCTGGAGGAATATTCTGTGTATGTATTAAAGAACAAAGTAAGTTAAGTCCTTTTTGATGGAAGGTGTCATTTAACTCTCAGCTGTCTTGTTGATTTAATGTGGATCTGGGAGATGAGAGTGTGATATTGAAATCACCTACTGTTGTTGTGTTAGGACTTCTGTGGCATTTTATGTCCATTAGTGTTTGTTTCATGAAATTTGGAAGCCCAGTGTTGCATGTACGTAGATTTGCCTTTGCTGTATCTTCTTCATGAATTGTTCTCTTCATTAGCATGCATTGACCTTCTCTATCTCCTGACTCACTTTGGCTTGAAGTCTACTTCGTCACATATCAGAATAGCTATGTTATGTTGTTTCTTGGTTTCCATTTACTTGGTAGATTGGTTTCTACTTTTGATCCTTTTTTCATTTTTAAATGTTTTTATTGGCTTAAAATTGTATATATTAACACAACAATATGCTCAGTATCATAGGTTATTAGATAAAGCCATTGAATCCATGATGACATTCCCTTTTATGCATTAGTTATTCTCCCCCCCCACCCCGCCGTGGCTCTTACATTCTTTCTGCCCCCTCTTTCTCAAATTTCCCTGAGTCATAGTGGGTGAGTTTAAATTTTGCATAGTTATTAGGTTAGTAAGAGTCTCTAAATTTGTGTTTTGGACAATTTTGGGCACCCTTGGTGCCTCTCTCCATTGTCCTTCCGTAGGTTATCTGCCTTGCTGTGGGAATAGATGTTTTGCTCATCTCCCAATTTCTGAGAGGTTGTGGTTCCTTAGAGGTTCCTTAGAGGGCTCTACATGGATCGTCTCCTTCTTGGGTGTCCCCCATCACATCAGGTCCCCTTGGTGGAGTTCCTTTATCCCCAGTTCTCATTGCCTTTTGAAAGATACAGAGTCTCCAGCGAAGAGTGAGATTATTATTGGTCAATTGAGACAAATATTGCTAGGTTGGTGAGTGTTTGGAGGGTGTAGCCTTTCTAAGGACCTATGGTTAGTGAGGACTTTCCCATGTAGATGGTGTTCTTGGTCCCCCTTCAAGGTTGCCTTGGGTCCCCATATCAGTCAGGGGTTCCCTGCCTCTGAGTGGATCTCATAGCCAATTAGCCAGCTGTTGATTGCCCACCTAGGTTGGGCGCCACTATTGCACAGATGGGCGCTTCTTGACTTGCTTGTCTGTGCCATACAGCAGTGTGTTCTGCACTCTCAGGCCATCAGTTGGTGTAACGTGAAGATGCCTCCTGCTCTCAGAATATCGTTGGTCTTGTTCCCCTGGCAGCTCATGGGGCACCTTCCAGCATCACCCAGGCTGTCCATCTGGGAGCTGATTTCATTTCTGGATTCAGCAGGGTCTCTCAGTGTTGTGTGACATCAGTCTGTGGAATCTTCAGCAATAGGGTCTTATCTTTTGCCTAAAGTGGGTATTCAAGGGCTGTGACAAAAGTTTGTCTTATTTTAGGGACCATGTGGGTCACTCTGTTCAACAGCTCATTGTGGGAGGTAACTACTTACTGGGTGGGTGAGCCAGAGGACAGCATCCTTTATACCATAGGTAGGTTCCCACCCTCCCCCCCTTTGAGGTCCTATCTACTTCTGGAACTTGTTGCACAGAAGATATAATTCTATGGAGTCAGATTGTTGTTAGTTTAGGTATGTGAACACCTTTGTATTTACCAGGAGGTGTGTTTCTT
This sequence comes from Zapus hudsonius, assembly GCA_004024765.1. Taxonomy (NCBI): domain Eukaryota; kingdom Metazoa; phylum Chordata; class Mammalia; order Rodentia; family Dipodidae; genus Zapus; species Zapus hudsonius. The sequence goes on from PVHP010044245.1 coordinate 13,371, forward strand.
GGAGACAACAGAAAGTTCCATCTAGTTTTTCAATATCAGGCTCTTTGTTTTTATCAGTAAGTTTTGACTATTTACTTTTAAGGTTATTACTTAAAGACAATTATGAATTCCTACAATTTTGTTGTGTTTTCTCTAGGTGTTTGAGTCATATTTTGTTCTTGACTTTTCTCCCCTGTTAGCCTTATGGTGGCTTTTTGTGCTAGTGTGATAGAGTCCTTTCCTGGCTCTTCTTAGTTTATTCCTGACATGAAGTATATCATGTCTCATGCCCTCATGATTAAGTCCTTCTTTCTTCCTCCTCTGTGTATAGTATTATTCAAGTATCTTCTTTTACCACTTTAATATTGCTTCTTTGCTTTGTGTAGTTGACATATGATCCATAATATTTTATGGAGAAAATTTTTCTCTAGTGTCTATTTTGTGTTATAAATGCCTCTTGTGCTTGAATATCTATTTCTTTTTCTACATTTAGGAAACTTCCTGCTATAGTTTATTGACTATATTCTTTCTGTCTTTAGTGCTTATCTCAACTCCTTCACCGCGTTTATTCATAGGCTGCTGTGTTGGTCATGTCGAAGCCTTCTTGGATGTTGAGGTCAAGCTCGTGTTCTCCCTTGTTGATGTTTGAATGGAGTGTTTCATCAGCCTTGTCCTTCATCCCCAACAGTCTTTCTTCTGCTTGTCTTCTGGTAATGCTTTCCTCTGTGAGTTTTGAAAATTTATTGGGTTTTTCATTTCCAAAATTTCTATTTGGATTTTTTTTAACATCTCAATTTCCTCCATGTTGCTACCATGCAAACTGC
>PVHP010044246.1:0-14161 GCA_004024765.1 Zapus hudsonius
AAAAAAAAAATTAAAGATGGATTTATCTTGTTCATTTATTTTTTCCTTGGTAGAAAAATTTAAACATCCACAAGAAATGTCAAGAATAGCATAGTGAATCTCTGTAAGTCTATTTTTTAGTATCAATGGCAACATTTAGCTAATCTTTCCTTATTCATTTATAGCTTCTTTTGTTTATTATTCTGGAAACATTTAGGGAAAATTTCAAATTTCGAGTATTATGGTCATAAATAATATAGCCACATATTCCACATTAAAGTATATTATATTTTCTCTCAGCAATAAAAATAGCATTTCAAAAAATGCCATTAGGATGGTTGACACAATGAATAATGTTTTCTCATTATTATTTAATAAAAAATCAATGTTCAATTTTTCCATTGATATTTTTGTGATTTCTTAAATTTGGAACCTGAGTTTACATAATTCATATTATTATGGCTCTAGTCTCTTTATAATATCAGACTTCCCAATTCCCCTATATTTTTTATTGAGAATAAAGTCTGGTGTAATATCCGTTATTCTCAATCAGGTTATTTTATATGGCTTTAACTTCTACCTATCTAAGTTGGTAGTGAGATGGAAACTTAATTGGGTCTTTCCTGGGTCTTTATCCTGCCGGGATATGATACTTGGATCTTGCCTGAGTTGTTGCTGCAAGGAAGTGCTGATTGTTTTGTTATTCTTGTTGCATAGAATCATAAGACACACAGTATTTGGCTGTCTCACTTCTACAAATGCAGTTTATATCACATATCAGTGATTTCAGACAATATCAACCTGATCTATTTATAGATAAGTTCCAGATTAAACTTTCACCTAGCATTTTTATTATTCTTTGATAAGAACTAATTCATAATGGCCACAGGGTTCTTTGACCATATTGACTTTTATGTCCTGTATATATTTGAAGTAGTGGTTGTAACATGTTTGTTTGAAGGTTTCTGTCTCTAGCTCATATTCAAATTCAGGTATTAGTGACTTCTCTTGTTTTAATAATAATTCATAAGTTTTAAATTGCTCACTGTTTTATTAATGTGATAAAACCCTATGGCCTGGAATACAAGAAGTCCCTTAGTCCAGTCTACAAACTCTGCATTGCTAGCTTCCCTTTACTCACTTCGAGGCTGTGCCAGTTACCATGGCAACCTTTGTGGTACTAGAGTGCTTGTGTCCAAGGAACCCTTATTTTCCATCCATAATGACTTAAAAGAACAAGAGTAGTAATGCTACAAATTTAAATTTTCCGGAACGTGAAGTGGTGAAACACTTCCTTTAAATGTTAATGTGAAGCTCCTCAATGAGGAACGAAGTCACACACTGATATCGTTAAGGTCTGTAGATACAATAAGGTATTTGAGACCAAAGAGAGCTCACATAACTTATATTACTGCAGTTTTCTAATAGCAGCTATTAATTTCTTACTGCTTTATAAATTAAATTCTGTTATAGTTATGTATGCATAGGAAAACACATTATATGTATATATATATGTTCATTAGATTGGATGTTGTCTGCAGTTTCAGGCATTTATTTGGGGGCTTGGAGCATACTTATAATGGATGGGGTGGGGTTACTGTAAGCATAACCGTGCAGCATTGGGTTTTTGTGCCTTGTGATGTCAAGGTTCCTTCGTGTCATATCTGTATCATCACGTCTTTCCTCCTGACTGCCAAATACTGTCGATGTCTGCACGATGGAGCATCTGCATGTATCCAGTTGTCAGTGGATAGAAATTTGGGTTGTTTCTAGTTTTTGGTTAATATGTATAACTCTTCCATGAACATTCGCCCACAAATATGTGTATGCATGTATGTGTGTATGTATGCGTGTATGTCATGCCATGTCTGCAAATGGAAGTTCGAGGACAACCTCAGAGGGCCAGTCTTTACCTTCCATCTTGTTTGAGATAGGGTTTCTCTTGTTTGTCACTGGGAATGCCTGAGTGCATGACCTATGAGCTTCAGGATTCTCTTCTTGCTGTAGGCATATTGCGATTTCAGACATGTGCACCACCACATCTGGCTTTACGTGGGCTCTGGGGATGTGAACACTAGTCATTATGCACTTGTAGCAAGTACTTTTAACCATTGAACCATCTCCCCAGCCCTCATGCACAAGTTTGTGTGTCAATATATTTTCATTTTCTTGGAATGTAGTGGAATTTCTGGATCACATGGGAGCTGTTTAATGTCTTGAGGAATTGTCAAACTGCTTTCAAAAGTTGCTGCACCACTTTTGACATTATTACGAGTAACTTACAAGGGGACTAATTTCTCCACCTGCTTGATGACACGGATGTTATTTGTCTTTTCTGTTATTATAGCCGTCCTAGTGGATGGTATCCCACTCATTTTTATTTATATTTCTATGATGACTAATGAAATTGGACATGTTTTCATATGTTTATTGGTCATTTTTATAACTTGTTTGTTGAAATTCAAATCTTTTTTGATTTTTAAATTGGTTTCTTTATCCCTGAATGGTATGAGTTCAATATATATCTATCTCTATATTTTTTTTCTCCTGGTCTGTGGGCTCTTTTTTTCACTTGGTGGTACCATTTGCAGAAAAATCTCTTCTTGAAGTCTCAAAATCTAGTGGATATATAAGATACGGTGTCTGGAACCCAACTCTAAGAATCTGTGAAGATACTCTGGGTAGAAGCTGAGACATCTCAGCTGAAAGCTGCCACTTGTCTATGTCACTAAAAGTTGGACTCGGTCTTTGGAAACCTGTTCCTGTTCCTTTGCTCTGGAATAATCAATTGAATAGGTCCATGAGCTGCACAAATGTAAACCGGTCTTGACTCTTTTCTTCACTCTGAGGCTTTACACAGAAAGGTTCCTTTGTTTAGTGTTAATGGCTGGGAATGTTTTAGTTAAAGCAATGTCTCTGCAAATCTACTTTTGTTTATTTGGTAGCAGGGTGGGTAGTGAAAAATGTCCCTTGGTGCTCTTTGCACTGTTGTTATGTATGAGAGACCAGCACAGAGAAAGGAAGCCAAAGTCTTTCCTTTTCCAAAGAGGCTTCTCCTGCTGTTCTAGACTCATCTAGTGTGGCTTTGGGGCCCAGGTGCCCAAGAGCCGCACTGAACTAGACAGAGTGTGCAGAGTGTGGTGTTGGGGGCCTAGGGATAGCACCTTGGGATAACAGTGCTGTCCACAGTATTAGCCATGTCCATTGGTATTAGCCATGGTGAGATTCCTTCCACAGTTTGAAGATCAGCAGCCCTGGAGATGCTGAAGCCAGAGAGGAAGGAAGAGAGCAGAGCACATAGCTCATGGTGGCTGAGACCCAATGATGTGATGTGTCCAAGACAGTTGGGGTTCACTTGGAGGGGAAGAGTTTGAAGTTTCATAATCAAGCTGCCTTAGTAGTTTGTGCCGTACAGACTTGTGTGAGTAGAGATGTACCCACGGGCTGGGTCAGAAGTTACAGACCAACAGCCTGCTGGTGGATGACGGTCACATTTAGACATATGTGGCTCTATCAACCAAATGTTAAGTTTGAATTTCAGTGCAATAGAAGCACATAGGTTGTTCATCTTTTGGTTTTCCAGAGGCCCTGCTGCTCCTCAATGTCCCACACTGCCCTGGATCACATGGTAATGTCCTATAGAAACCCCGTGAATTCTTAAATTACTGAGTCCCTGGTTACTTTGTAACATTTACCTTTGTTTCTGACTATTACTCAGAGTGGCCTTGGTAAGGGGGCTTTTAATATTTCAGCCTAACCATCATGGTCTTATATGTGTAGTAGGACATTTCTACTTTACTGCCTTTTATGCCAGTTTTTATAATGAACAGGTGAATCAAGAGTGAAATGAGAAACTTCTGGGAAAAGATCAAAATATGCACTCTAGGCGACAGGAAGATGGCACAGGTCATCAAGTACTTGTTGCAAAAGCATGAGGACAGCAGTTCAGATCCCTGGTGCCCAAAGAAATGCTGGGTGGGAGTGGTAGTTCGCTGGAATCCCAGCACTCCAAAAGCAGAGACAGGGGGTCCTTGGGGCAAGCTGCCTACCTAGACTGGCTAAGCTGGCCACCTCTGCATTGAGGTGAAAGACCCTATCTCAGTAAAAATATATGGAGAGAGAGAGAGATAGTGGTATATGTTGGGGGTGTGTGTGGTGGTCTGTGTGTGTGTGGTGTGGAGTGCTGTGTGGGCGGTAAGTGTGTGTGGTGTGTGGGGGTGGGGAGTGGGGGGGTGCTTGCACATCTATGTGCTCTGTGACACTGCTTGCCAGCAGGGGGTGCACTCTTCTGCAGTGGCCAGAGCTGAACATGGGGTGTCCCCCACTTTGCTCTCCTGCCTGTTTTTATTGGAGCTGGAGTCTCCTACTGATACCTGAGCTTGCTTTTGTCAAAAGCCTAGGACATCGCCTGGTCTCTGCTCCCTTTTGCAGGACTGGAGTGACAGGCACATGTTGTTTATGTTGAATATGGAGATTCAGACACAGTGGTTCAGACCCTCATGCTTGCTCAGGAAGCACACTTAACTGAGCCTTCTCCAGCCCCAAGCTGTCACTTTTTTTGTGGATTTTTTAAACTTTTTTTTTTTTTTGCCAGCCTCATCTCTGAATGTATCCTTGGTGACTGGTAGTGTTTTATATAACAGTAAGCAGGTGGTGGATGGAGAGTCTTTTGGATCCAGGATGCCTTCCAAGGTTCCTGGAACTTCAGCACACGGGAGCTGCCTGCTCTGCTTATCAGGAGAGTAAAGGGAAATAATTTCTTGAGAAACGACTTCTTTTTCTAGTAGTGTTATTTCTACCTTTGTAATGACAATATTACCAAATTCATTACAGGCTCATGTTTCTCCCAGTGCCTTAAAATTGTCTTTTATGATCTTAACCCTGATGAGATGCTGGAACACACAATCTTACTCTGATGTTGTGCAGAGGATCCCTGAAGCTCAGGGAAATGACAGGCTTGCTCAGACACATAGGACTCTGACTTCTCACAGAATATATTAAAATACAGGTCTTTAGGAAAATAGAATTAAGCTATACTCTTCTTATTAAACATTTATAAAAGATTCCCACTTTTTTCATTTTGTGCCTTTTCCCTTCTTTGTATGCATCTTCTTGATTTAAAAGTCGCAGACTAGACAGTGATTGTATCAGAAAAAGAGCTAGACTGAAGATATCCAAGCTCAGGTCAGTGTGCAATCTTATGATAAATTACTACAGGGATGCTTTCAGGAAAAAGGTTAAATGTGGGAGTATTGAGAAGCACAATAAAATCAGTGTAGCATAGAAAGAGAAGACAGTTTGCCCTGAACCTGCTCTAATAGAATCAAATCAAATAGCATCCAGTTACACAAGCAGGATAGATTTAAGAACTGCAATCTTAGATCAAGACATTCCCAGAGATTAAACCCAGTCTAAGGGTCTGACCATGGTTTACATTAGCAATATGACACCCTGGGGGAAAGAAGGGATTTCAGGAAGTGCATCAGCTAAAAATGTGTGAAGTCCAAAGCCAAGAGTAAGAAGACAATGAGAAACAGACACCTGCTTTACCAGAGCTTGACCAAAGAACAGTGGAGATGGTTTACTCAAGCAACAGGGCTTCTTGACAGAAGGAAATGCACCTTATAAGAAAATGTTTAGGGAGATTCAGTTTCCTAGGAAAGAAAGAATATAGTCTTTGAAAGGATATAGTAGGTATGAACCAGGGAAGAAGCCTGGAGCTCTGAGAGGATTGATGCAGTACATGTGGCCTGCTCCTTTTGCAAGTGTCGATCTGAGAGCAGGGACCTAGCTAGTAGGTGTGTAGGTGTGAGCCTATAGTAATCTATAGGACTTGCGAAGCCCACATAATAAATTTAAAGGCCTTAAAAGATATGAGAACTTTAAATCTGTGAAAATACTGGCTGTTTATAATCACAAGTGAATTCTAAGCAATTCACAGTACAATAATACAATAGCTCATGGTTTCTAGGAGTCATCATTAAGGGATAGAGCTCTCTTTCATAAGAAATAAATAACTGGACAAATAAGCTGGGTTCTTGTTAGTGACTGTGCCAGGGGAGGCTCATTTGTCTAGAGTCAGTATATGATTATATGTATATGTATGTATATATATGTATATATGTATATATATATTGCATGTATGTATATATGTATGTAAGTCTGTGAGCATCTTTCTTTGGCAGCATGTTTCAGTTTTCACTCATTCATTACTCCCTGTTTCTTCTTGCATCGTTCAGCAGAATTTTGTGTTCCATTTCGGCAGGCTGGGAGGACTAGTAGGATCAGCCTGCAGTGCTTGTTAAGGTGAGAGCATATTTCATTGCAAGGGCTTAGCTGGAGGACATTCTGGGTGATTGTGGAAGGCAAGAACTATTTTAAATGCAACATGGTATTTGGCAACTCTGGATTCATAGCTGAGCCCTATCTTTAGAGACCTCCAGTATGAAATAAAAAATGCATAAGCATGAAAAGGATTGATTTGCTAAAATCTTCATGAGCCCCAGAGAGCCCAAAGTGTCAGCAGAATTGGTGTGTCTGCATAGAGGCATCGATGTGTCTGCAGCAGAGTTGTGGGGTTGGGACACAGTGGCAGAGAGCACAGTGGGGGCACTAATCAGAAACAGCTTCCCTGTTGGCATCAGCAATAGCATCTTCTGTGGTCAATGTCAGCATCAGGGGTCCAGGTCAGTCCTGACCAGGGACCGAGCTGGTAGACTTGACAGAGACACAGGTGAGGCTTGTGGGAGCCATCCACACAGCTGCTCCTTGGTCACTGGGAGCAATGGAAGTCGTCATTATAACAGAAAAGTGGAGGAAGGCAAGGGATGGCATGTGCCAGTCAGAGAATGAGCTTAGGCTGTCCCAGAGTTATTTTGGAAGAATGTCAAGGGTCTTGGCTTTCTGAAAGATTGGATGTGGGAAGATCCCAAGACAGTCTGTTTTTCTGGAGCAATTTCGTTTTTGGTCCAAGGAAGAGAAAAACACAGGTGATATAACAAAGAAGAAAAGAGCCTGTGTTCCTGGAGCTGCAAGCATTTCCTTTGAGTGCCTTTGAATCAGCCCTGCCCCAGCGTGGTCTGGCTCTGTTTGGAGGTATTTGTTTCTCAGGACACTTACAGCTCGGCAAGGACAGGTCCTGGTAGCTTTCTTGGAGTCAGGTGGTGAGTGATTCCTGCTGCCGAGTGTAGGAAGGAGCCTTGTAAGCAGAAGCACAGCAGCTGAAAGATGTGGAATTTGCCATGATTCCCAGTTCAGATCAGACAAAAAGAAAGATTTGGGATTGGAAATGAAGAAAGAAAGCCATGTCTGTTAGGAATACCTTAGTTTTAGGCTCATGGAGTCAGTGGAAAAGATGAGATGAGGGTGAAGTCTAGTGAGAGGGAAGTTCCATGAAAGAGAAAACAGTCAAAACTAGACAGAAGTCAGGCAGACCACCAGGAGAGGTTTGGGGACATAAAAAATGATGCAGGCCATATACAAGCTCAGAGAACACATAGCATTTACCAATTTAAATCAACAGGAACAAATTACTCCACTTAGTGAGAGAACCTACCCTCCACGAGATGTGCCACCACAGCCGCTCTGCTGGAGTCCAGGAGCAATTGCAGAGGAAAAGGAGAGATGAATACTGCTCTTACTACTGGCCTGACAACCAGCTCTGGGGGATGATGACAGAGGCAATGATCAATAAAAACCTCTCAAAGCAGAAATCCATAGACTACAGAGAACTCAACACCAAATCAGACCGACAACAGGCCTTCCATGGCTCAAGAGGGGGTGGAAACAGCTACAGAATGGGTAGGATTACCATGAGGCACAGGCCTGCTACCACACTAGCACTAACTGAGACCTTCATGCCCACGATGGATACCATGACACCAAGGGGTGGGTCCCAGGGTGGCAGGGGCTGAGGCAAGGAGATGGAAGAATGCAGCCTGTTATATTTTCTATAAAACAAAATTTTAAAAAATCACACGTAAAAATCTAGAGAAAAAAAAAAGCAACACTCACAGAAGAAATGGTGGAGGAAAACAACCAATGGTTGTGACAGGAAGACAGAGGAGGGAGGCTTGAATTTGAGGCAGAATGGCTATAATGGGACCTAGAGAAGAGAGGACAGGGGAGTCATTGCTGAAGTTCATCAGAGCAGAGACCTCACCTTAGCAACCGTTTTTCTTAGTGACCTTTCTTCTCTCAGGACCTAGTATAATTCCTAGCTCAGAGTAGGCCTTTAATGAATATTGTTAGACTGAATGTACTTTCTAAGGTTGCTTGGAACTAGTATCAGCAAATGATATTTGCATATTACATTTTCTTTTTCCTTCTCCTGAGTCAGTTTTTAAAACAATGCATTTTAGTTCCAAACTATATTCTTTATCTCTGAATCATGAGCAGATAACTATTTACACCCTTCACATTCCTTTGTTGATTTTTTAACGCATAAGCCGATGAAGCTCAGCTTCTTAATTAAATGGGTTTTCTAGGATATTTGGAGCTCAGTGCTCACATAGATTCTGCTATTGACAGAAGCAAACTTTTATTTTTGTTATCCGATTTGGAATTGGGCATTGGTGGTGCTTGGAAAATGATCTGATGGGAGAGGAGAAAAACTTGTCATCAATCAACTCTATTCCCCATCACTGCCTCTTCAAACTCTTACCCTGCTTTTAAGTTTAAATAGCTTCCTAACTGTCAGTGAAGGAGTGAAGTGGGTAAGCACGCTGAAAGATACTTGTAGATAGAACCACAGCCAACATCATTTTTCTCTGTGTTCTGGTTTGGGACCCACATGGACCAATGACTAAGACCAGGGTTTGAGAAACTCTCCAAGCAAAGAACATGTTGAAAGTTAGGCCACCGTGAGAGCAGAGTGGGGTGCCACTGCAGAAACTTCTAGAGTGGAGTTTGTGCTCAAGTCCCCCCTGTACCATCGAGCATGTGGATGTCATCTGACTCCTCACTCACCCGTTTTCTCATCTGTCAGCACAGCTGAAGTAAACGAGTCCCGAGACCTTGTACAGCTCCCACTGGGTTTCTTATTGCCATCCAGAGTTAAGAGGATTCGTATATTTTTTTTTGTTTGTTGATAATTTTCTTTAGCATTGAGCTTTATTCTGAAATGGGGGTGCCTTTTAGAGGGGAGGACTGATGTGGAGAGAGGGTTTCTCTGTAAAGAACCTTCTCTCTAGGGCTGGGGCTATAGCTTGGTGATAAAGGACATGTGTGAGACCTTGAGTTCAATTCCCAGCACCAACAGAAACAAGCAAGCAAGCAAACAAACAAGTCTTGAAACATAAAGAGAAAACAAATGATTTCATATATACATATGTATGCATTTATATAATTATTAATGCAGGAAAGGAGTCTTAGATGCAGTTTTAAAATGAATATTCATGTCACTATGGGAATGTGCATATATAAATAGATATATCCCACATATCTCTCTGGGTTAGTTGGGTTGTATTAAGATAAAATGCATTGAATAAATATTTACTAACCATCAACATCATACCAGATGTTTTGTTAGGACCCGAGTTACAGTTCACAGAGCTTCTAAGATACAAAAAATAATGTCTTTCAGTGATTTAGAGTAAGATTATAGTTGTTACCAATTGCTGATAACTCCTACAAATAAAAATTTTAAAAAATGAACTTGATTGGTTTAATTATTTAGCAGTAAAGAAAGTTTATGCTAAGTAGTAACAAGACAAAATAAGGAGACTTAAAGTAGAGAATGTTAGAATAGTGATTTAAAGATGAAATAGAAAAAATGAAATGACTGAAAAGTCTATGAAAAAATGTGCACATAGATATATTGGCATGCTGGCAAACACTTGTGAAATCCATATCACTACATGTATTTGTTGTGAGGTGGTATTGAGGGAGGCAGTTAGTTCTGGGCACTGAAATTAAAGTAGGATCCTCATTAGCTGTACTAGGAGCAGAGAACTCAGATGTTGTGGCTATTCTAGATCCAATGAGGACTGTGGTTGCAAGTGACAGAATCCTGAACCAATGTAGCTTAAGCTCCTAACATAATAGCTGAAGGGCTGAAAGACCCAAGTGCCCAGCTGCCTATAAAGAGACTCAATTACCATCACAGGATCTGACCTTGCTAATGATATTTGGATGATGAAAATGCAGGGCTAGATCTCTGTGATAGTGCGTGTGAAACAAACACGAAACAGGAGTGATGCTGAACACCAAGGCTTCTGTGACACTGAAAATTAGATGCATTGGAATTAAGAGAGGAAGAACTTTTATCAGGAAAATGTAAACGAGAGGTGATTCTGGTAGAGTGGGTGACCTTGCTTGTCCTAGAAATTTTTGTCTGAATAAGGGAGTGTGTTTGGCTGATTTATTTTGAAATTCAACCCAAAGAATAATAGTGAGACTAAGGAAAATGAATAGAGAAGGAGGAATCTCGATACAATCATATATTAGCTAATTATTTCTCATAGTGATGATGTTGGATTCTGCTGGGATCTTCTAAAGAGCATATACCATATGTATGAAATAGTCAACCTGAAAGCCAAAACCTTTACAGCTAATCGCTACTTCTTATTTTCTGGCTTTCCTCTTGGGGTGTCAAATCTTTTCCATTTCTGGGCCATACAGGAATGTGCCAATAAAATTCTTTTTGATAGTTGTAACCAAAGCACAGAATGCATATATAGGAAGAGGCATTGTCTGTGCAAAGTGTGCCAAAGCCCACATGGAACTGACTTCCATATTTGCATCTTATTTTCATGCCTTTTTTGACCCATTGACTTAAATTAGAGATGCTTACATGATTGTGGGTGAAAGGTAATTTACTGTGGAATGGGCAATTTACCAGTGGCTACACCAGTGATGAGCCTGCTAAGTGGGCAGCATGCCAAACTGCCTTCTAAATATTGGTATTTGTTCTCATAGATTAGCACTGTGAAGCCTGAATCACAAAAGTCTCCCACTTATTCTTCTGGTTTTAAAAGAGGGGGTCAGGGGAGGAGGGGAGTAGAAAAGAGTGGAGGGAAGGAAGAAGAGAAGAAAGGAGTGGAGAGGAGAGGAAGGGAGGAGAAGAGAGAGAAGAGGGAGTCGAAAATGACTGATAAAAATGCCTCTGGAGTAGAATCCATTCTTCTGGATTTTTCTGTTTCTTTGCTGTTAGGCGATCAAAATCAATTAGTATTTTATAATGATTCTTCTTTAAAATGATCAAAAGATGAAAACAGTCCAGTAAGTTCGAGGGACACGCCATCTTGATGATTGCCCTGAAGAACGTCCAGGAATGGGGGTCAAAGTCCAGCCTCAGCCAGAAAAGGTCAGGATTAAGGACTCGACTCGGGATGCTCTCCTCACCTTTTTCTATACCCTTCACTCCTCTTTGGTTTCTATTCTTTCCAGTGCTTTTCTTCCTTTTTCTCCGCTAGACTTTATTCCCTCTTTCCTTCCATCAAACCTTCATCCCCTTCATATTCTTCCTAAACATAATGCATACATCATACTGAAGTTGGAAGAAATAAATTGATGAGAGATCTCATCTTTTTTTTCACCTTGTTGCTTTAGGGTAAGTGTGTGTGTGTGTGTGTGTGTGTGTGTGTGTGTGTGTGTGTGTGTGTGTGTGGTGGGGTTTGCTTGTAGATATGCCACCTCCATGGTGTGTCCACCTCCATTGGTCTTCTGCTAGCCTTTGTTTTGGACCAGAGTCTCCTTTTCTCCAGAGCTTGCAGGAATCCATTGATCCTCAGGTCTCTGCTCGCCTGCAGGGCTGGGCTTCCATTACAGATCCATCTGACCATCCCCAGCCATTTTCATGGGATCTGGAGATGTGAAATCAGGCAGTCATGCCCGCCCACCATGCCCTCACGCTTGTGCAGCAAGTACACTTTGACTGCTGCGATCTCTGTCCAGACTGAGACCTCATCTTTGAAGGACGTAACACTTGCATTCTTTAGAGAGCTGGATCCATCATGGGGACAGAAATACAACTAGTTTGATTTCAAGGCTTCAGGGCTCCAAAACTGTTGGGTGCCTGTTTTAATTGCTGATTAGGGAGCAGTAGAAAGAATTGGCATGGCTTACTAGTGACCTGCTGATCCATGCCTGCTGGCAAGGTCACTGGCCAGGGTGGGCAGACAACATGACCTATGGAGTCTGTGCCATGGTGTTGATGTGCATTTCAGGAAGACAGCAGACCACTCAGTGAAGACTGAAAAGCGCAGCCTGTAGGTCTGTCTAGAAATGTCAAATGAGAGCAAGAAAGTGACAGGCACAGTTACCTGTGCAGAGTACAGAGCAGCATGTGTGTCTTCTCAACACACTATCATCAAGAGGCCTTTCCAGCCATCAAAGCTAAGCTTTGTGCTATTTCAAAGATGCTCATAAACACTGCTAAAGTCACTATGGTCATCTCTTTGTAGAAAACAGCTTGGAATTTGTGTCATTGTGGAAAAAGAATAGAAAGGTAGTCGCTATTTTAGAAGTTGAATGTGGCAGACTAAGATTCTAATGGCGGCGATGTAACCGTTAAGTTGCCCTTGATGGGTTAATTAATTCAATGGAATTCTTGGACTTTCAAGTGTCAAGTAAATTTTCTATTATTACCTCCTTTATCTATAGTACAAAAGTGTCATGAGAACTCATTGAATGATCAATGAAAACCATTGCACCGCTTGGTCTTGGCATGATCAACTAAGTGTCTCTGGGTCAGGGTGTCTGATGTGCGGTGAGGCTCAGGGACCCCGAAATGCTCCCTGCTTCTCTTGGAATGTGCTCATTCCAGGTGCAGTTTCCTTCCCCTCTGATGCTTTTTACCCAAGGTTGGCTCTTGCAGTGAGAGCTCCTGATGTCTTCCATAGTGACCTGATCCAGAGTGAACAAGGCACCAACAGTGCAGTTACTTCTGACATTATCCTCTTCATGTTCCTGTGCATTATAGCATCCTAATTCTAATGTTCCTGGCCACTCAAGCTCATCTTCCCACGGTTGCCATAGCTTCCACCACTGGCACCTGTCTACCTGTATTTCATCATGACTGCCACAAGGGGAAAACCCGTCATTAAAAAGTTACTACTTTCTTTCAATGACTTTCTAGATGAATTCTTCAAAAGTGTCTGATGTTGAGGATTTAGTAGTTTGTCCAGGCAACATGTAAACCTCATGAAAAAACTAACCATTCTCATGCTTTGTTTCAAATTTGATTCTTTTGCAATAGGGCTTTGTGTAGGCCAGTCTGACTAGAGCTCCTTAGTAGCGAAGACAGTCTTCAAACTTCTGGTCTTCCTGTCTCAGCTTCCCTAGTACTGGCTTTATAATCAGGAGCACCATACTTGGCTTATTATCATATTTTAAATAGTGATCTGGTTTCAAACCAAAGTTCAATCTTCCCAGTTCAATCACTTAACAGTCTTAAAAGTGTATTCTGTTTTACCAGTTATGCTTTGAAATGAAAAATGTACTTTTTGTGAGCTTTTTAAAAAGTTAAAATACTATGTTTAACTTCTGTTTTCCCAATCTTTGATCTTATTAAAGTTAAGCTTATATTAACATTAAAAATGACTTTATTTTCAAAAGGTTAATCCCTATACTAAATGTGAATTCACCATAATTTTAAGAGTGGAGGGATCATAGCGTAGATATTAAAAGGGATTACCTAGGAGAAACCAGTCACATCTTTTACTTATTTATGTTTAGAATATGTTTTTTATTAATATTAATATCTTTATTATGAGTAAGGGTCTCCATTAGTTTCCTCATAATTTGTTTGCATGATTTTTTGAAGTTTCTGTCATCCTGATCTCTTTTTTTCTGCTTTGTCTTCTATGTCTGAGGTTCTATCTTCCTGGTTATTAACTGTGGTAGTGAGGGATTCTAGAGATATTTTAAATATCTCCATTTGATTTTGGTTTTCCAATAGAGCTTTTTTATGGTCTCCATCTCTTTGTTGAGGTGCATTTTCATTTCAAAGGTTGTCTTGCTTAATGCTTCCTGGTAATGGTGATCATTCTTATATTTGATTATGTCTTCATTTAGTTTAGCCAGCTGATTCTTGAGCTCCTCTGATTGCTGGTTTGCCTTTAGCTAAGTGATTGTTCTACCAAGGTCCATCTGTTTTTCCTCCATTGTGTTAAGCCTGGTGGTGAAGCTTGTGAGCTGATTCTGCACATTTCCTCATACATTATCAATTTTTGCTTCCATT
>PVHP010044247.1:0-14134 GCA_004024765.1 Zapus hudsonius
TGTGTGTGTGTGTGTGTGTGTGTGTATCTGTGTGGGTGTGCCCCAGTGGGTCTGGGGGTGTATCTCTGTGTGTATAGATGGGTATGTGAGTACCTGTACACACCACCATGTGTGTCTGCTTATATGTGGTAAAGGATTTGGGTAGGTATGTCTGGCTGTGTGTGTGTCTGTGTGTGTGTGTGTGTGTGTGTGTGTGTGTGTGTGCACGCCCCAGCATAGTGTATGAGTGTGAAGACAGGTATTCTATGTGAGTCTCAGTGAGAGTGTAGTAAGGTGGGGGGGGTGTTGCGTATCAGTGTAGGAAGTGTGCATGGGGAGAGGGGGTTTCTCCATGGGTGTGTTTCGTGTGTGAGTAGCGATCCCCACAAGAGTATCAGAGTCAGTGAGGTAAGGTGTGTGTGTGTGTGTGTGTGTGTGTGTGTGTGTGTGTGTGTGTGTGTGCCTGGATGTGTCTGCAGTTCTGCCTATCTGTGCGGGTCTGTACCTCTCCCGCCGGCTGGGCCCTGGCACTGTAAATCCATCAGCTCCACGCGATTTTGTCAGTGCTGACAGCTAACTTCAACATGACGACAAATCTGGCCCCAGAGGATATTAAGCAAAGACACATGAGCCTATAATTTTCTGCTTCCACGTGTGAGATGCTATAATAATCAAAAGAAAATGAGTTTCTAACTACCCCTGCTCTTTGTGCTGCTGTCTTCATGCCGGCTGCACTAATTGAATCACCCGGCACCACTGTATCAATGGTAACTTGGGTATTGGGGGGTAATCAGGCGTGTGGGGGGGACCAGCTTGGAGAGGTGTGGGGGCTTTTGTGAAGGTCCCATCTGCCTCATGCACCAAAGCTGCCGGCCGCTTGCCTTTGGCTGGACAAGAGAGTGACTGAAGAGTGGGGAGGGCCTGAGAGGGAATGCCTGGGGGAGGGGCATCTGTGTCCAGATGCTGAAATCTGGGCCCCAGGTCCCACACATTCTAAGGATCTGAACTTTGGAAGAGGGCCTACCTGGATTCAGCCCTGACCCATGGCGCTCAAGCCATTTGACATCTGAGGCCTGGTTTTCTCATGTGAAAATGGCACAGCCTCGTGAGGTATTGAGGATCAGTGTGGACACACCAATCAAGCCAATTGTCCTGCAGAGAGTAGGCACCTGGAAATTGTGATTATTATTATTATTATTATTATTATTATTATTTTATTTATTTTTTTTTTTTTTAGTTTTTCGAAGTAGAGTCTCACTCTAACCCAGGCTGGCCTGGAATTCACTATGTAGACTCATGGTGATCCTCCTACCTCTCCCTCCCGAGTGCTGGGATTAAAAGCATGTGCCACCACGCCCGGCTAAAATTGTGATTATTTTTGCCATTGCTGGGGATTGGGTACAGTCTACCTTTCCTTATCTGCTTGTCTCCATTGTATGTGATGGGACCTGCTAGGACATTTCATAACAGAAGAAACAGAGACTCAAAGAGATCAAGAAATTCAGCCACTTGAGAGAGAAATGGCTTTATCTATATACAATTGTGACCAGAGTGTGTATATTTTAAAAAAGCAAGGGAGGGCTGAAGAGATGGGTCAGTGGTTAAGACACTTGTCTTCAAAACCTAACAACCCAAGTTCAATTCCCTAGTACCTATATAAAGTCAGATGCACAAAGGGGTACATGCATCTGGAGTTTGTTTGCAGTGGCTAGAGACCCTGGCATACCCATTCTCATTCTCTCTCTCTCTCTCTCTCTCTCTCTCTCTCTCTCTCTCTCTCTCTCCTTGCAAATAAATAAAATATTTTAATGAAAGAAAAAGGAACAGCACCTGGTGGCTTCTAGGGGTCCCCCCAACAGTCCTGTGATTCAATAAGATTTAGTCATCCACCCTTGAGTAGCATTTACCATGCAACAGCCACGGTTGCTGAGTCACCTTCACAGGTGAATCTATGAGGTAGAGACAAAATCATTTGTTTTCTCGATGCATAAGATGAAGCCCAGAATGGTTAAGAAGCTTGTCCAAGGTCAATCATAGCATTGGTAGATGGTAGAAATGGTCTTAAAGCCCAGAAAGCCTGCTTCCATAATCCTTATTTTTAATCCATTTTTATCTGTTCTTCTTAGAGATCCAACTGTATCCTATGTCCCCTTGTGCCCCTAAAGTCTTCTAAAAGAAATTCCTCATCTTTGTCTACCCTAGGGATCATTCCTTCTTCAACAAGGTTCCAGTCTCACTGTGTACCCACACATAAAAGTGGGAAGTTACCCCAAGTCACTGTCCAGTTCATGCCTCTAATCAGACAGCAAATTTCACCAAGCAGCTATTATCTTCTTAGAGCTAGATGGAGAACTGGAGCTTCAACAAGGAAATGACTATAATTCCCCATATTTGTACAGCAGATCTTGAATCGGTACAAACGGCATGTACTTTAGAGACAGGCAGATGTGACTTCTACTGTGGCACTGTCTGTCACTGACTAATGGGGGACCCGTGGACTTGTGGCTGAATATCACTGTCATGTTCGGTTTTTACAACTATAGAATGGGGACAACTTTCCCCCTAAGAACAGGGAAAAGGCAAGGATGTCTGCTCTTACCACTCCTGTTCCTGCACTAGAGATCCTGGCCAATCCAATAAGACAAGAAAAAGAAATACGACATATAGATTTGAAAGAAAAAAATGTTACAGATAGCATGATACTCTTCATTAAAAATAAAAATAAAAATAAAAACCACGTTGGGCATAGTGGTATACACCTTTGATCCCAGCACTTGGGAGGCTGAGGTAGAAGGATCGCCATAAGTTTGAGGCCACCCTGAGCGTACTCAGTGAATTCAGGTCAGTTTGGGCTAGAGTGAGACCCTAAACCCTCTTCTGTCCTGACTTCCTCATAGCTCACTACATTCCCCGACTCATCTTTCCTTTGTTTCTCCTAAAGTTCTGCACTGTGTTCACACCGCTTGCTTTCTTTCTCTTTCTTTCTGTCTTCTTTTTGGTTTTTCAAGGAAGGGCCACAGCTTTTCAAGTTCATTTTCCTCTTGGGCTTTACTTCCCAACTCAATAAGAGGGCAAGGCTAAAGTACCTCTCAAGACTATGGGGTGGCATACCCAGAGAGTAATTGGCAAGAGTAGGGTTTGAACTCTGACCCATCTACTCTCAGAACCATTACCTGGGACAGGAGAAGAGAGAGGGGAAAGAATTTCAAATGACTCCTATTTTCTGAATTTTCTTCAGGGGGTTTGCTGTCACATCCAAAAAGTTGTTCTAAAAAGAAAACAAAGAAATATGATCATTCATATTCCAAAAGTCCCCAGCCATGCACTTGAGGTCACCTTGGGGTTCCAGCTGTTGCCCATATTGAGACTTAGAAGCTGTGGCCCATATTGAAACTTGGGGGTCAGTTGGAAAAGGGGTATAAGGGGGGGTCTAAGCACAAGGCCCTTTGAGCCTGCAGCTACATGCATGCTTCCTATCTCCTCTAATGGGTGAGGGAGGGGCTGTCAGATGGAGAAGGGGGCTAAAGGAGAGAGACATTAGAGGTGGGATGGGACATTTGGGCAGTTGGGGCCGATTTGTCGCCATTTTCACGGGCAGACTTGCGAATTAAGTGGCATGAAATTGGGCACAGACCAGGTTCCCCCCAGAGACAAGTCGCCCCGCCCAGGAGGGGAGAATGGGAGGGGGCAGGAGTGGGAGGGGTGGCTGGGCCACGCTCAGCTGCTTCTGGGTGCAGATGGAGGAGAATAGAAGGGGGCTGGGCCCTGCTCCTCCTCCTCACCCTCCTCCCCTCTGAGTGCTTCTCAGACAAGCCGAGGGTTTGCAAGACCCTGGTGACTGCCTGAACCAGGACTGGCTCCTTCAAACCCAATTGCCCCTAAGAGTCAAGCTTAGGGTGGTGGCCAGGCCCAAGCCCTATTCAGGTAGCCCCTCAGACCTTTTTTGCTTGTCTTGGTATCTTTCTGTCACTACTTTTGCTAGCATCCAGGAATATAGACAAAAGGGGACTTGGGAGTTTCTCCCTGCTTGGGGGGTGGGGATGTGGAGAAGGAGGCTTTTGTAGTGGGAAGAGGCAAGTGTTGCAAAGTATGTACTGGGGAGACAGTGGGTTCCAGTTTGTGTTCTGTGTGGCCTTGAGTTCCTAATTCTCTTTTGTACCTCCATCTGCCCATCTGTCAAAATAATGACAACAGCCACTTGCAGGGCGGGGGTGCGGTGGGGTAGCTGTTCTCAGTGTCTTGAGTACTTGGTAGCAATTTATTTGATTGGATAATACTTTATCAGGCTGCACTGTCATCAGCTACATCCCCATCTTGCAGGTGAGAAAACTGCCCAGCCAGCCAGTGAGTGGCTGAGACAGGGACTTGCTTAGTATGCTGCTATTTCAGAGAGTAGAGAGGAATGGGTGAGATATGGATATTTAAGGTTTGCACAGAATACACATGCAACCAATGTCAGCTGCTCTGAATGGTGCCTGGCTTGCTCTTTAGTTCGGGGTGGGAGGACAGGAAGCCCAAATGCAAAATGTTAGAAGTAGAAGAAACAGTCCAGATCCTCCAGTGTGCACACTCTCAGGCACTTGCTGGGGATGGAAAACAGGCCCAGAAAGGAAAGAGACTTGCACAAGGTCACCTGGGCAGGGCTTGGACTTAATGGCCATTAGCTGGAGCCCTTGGAGGGTAGCCCACTTTACTTTTCCAAGAGGAGAAACACAGGCTGGAATTGCAACCCCCCTCCAGGCATGTAGGCTCCAAAGTGTCCCTCCCCAAGCAGAAGTGAGATCTAGCCCTAGGCTTGGTGGGATGACAAGAGAAGATAGCCTAGATCTGCCATCCTGGGCATCTCCTCCTGAGCAGAACGTTGCCCTACAATTAGGAAGGATGTGTTTGCCTCAGCGCTAGGCCCAATGAACCCAAGAAAGCCATGAAGAGCCCCATGGGTGGCCAGGGGGAGGACAGGCCCCATGGTGCTTAATAGGACCTAATCTCTGCCAGTGTTTTCGGAAATGAAAATGAAAAACAGCCTCGATTTTGTGGTTTAAAAATTAGCATGTGTGCCTACATCGTAAGCCCCTGGCCTGCATTACCATACAGATTTATCCCAGGCCCAGCACGTAGTCAAAATATGTAATTACACCCAGGCTTAGGGTGGAAAAGTTGTTCTTCTATTTGCAATCCATATAATATGGATTTTTTTTTTAAAGATGAAAGCTAACGCTGGACTTTTGCAAGGGACCCACTTCAACTAGGATGTTGCTTATGAGGAGGGAGGTCTCAGTCCCATCAGTAGCATGGAGTGGACATTCCATCCTAAGTGCCATCTGCTGAGCTGAGGGAAGGAAGGCAGAAGGATGGCCTTGTCCTGGAGGATTGCGGTCTCTGTGTCTCGGGTGTCACTCGTGTCATTCATTTATTTTTTTTAATTTTTTTTTACTTATTTATTCATAAGCAGAGACAGAGGAAAGAGACAGAGAGAATGGGCACACCAGGGCCTCCAGTCGCCTCAAACGAACTCCAGATGCATGCACCACCCTCTGCATCTGGCTTTACATGGGCACTGAGGAATCGAACTAGGATCCCTAGGCATTGTAGGCAAGAGCCTTAATCACTAAGCCATCTCTTCAGCCCTAGTGTTTTCATTTATAGCCACTCATCACTTAGGACAGGATACATTCTAAGAAGTTTGATCTCTGGCAATGTTGTCATTGTGTAAACATTACAAAGCATACTTAAACAACTGGAACGAGCTATGATGTCACTGGGTGATGTCAGCTTACAAAACTACCGTTGTATTGTATTGTATGCAACACATGGCTTGTATGATGTCCTTTAATCTGCATAGGAAACCTGAAAAGTAGGTGTCCTTGCCCCGTGTGAAAAAGTGAAACTGAGGCTCATAAGTAGTAAAGTTTCAGATTCGAACTCAAGACTCCATTCTGTGTCCTACCAATATGTTCATATGGCCCCCACCTCATTAGGTCATCCAACTCATGAACAGAGACCTCAGTTGAGGACACTGGGAAAGAAAAGTGGGATGCTGGTACAGAGGTTGTGAATCAATATTCTAATAGCCACATATGGTGGCACATAATGTAATGCTAGCACTTACGAGGCAGAGACAAGGGGACCGTCATGAGTTGAGGGCAACCTAATCTATATAGTGAGCTCCATTCTCAATAAAACCCAAAAAGAAGACAGACAGGAAAGAGGGAAAGAAGGAAGGAAGGAAAGGGAGAGAAAAGGAAAGGAAGAGAGGAGAGAAGGATGGGAAAAGGAAGGGAAATTAATAAGTAAATGGGGGTTGATGGTGGGAAGAGAAAGAAAACCAGTGATGCCAACCATCCAACAGAAACTGCTACATGGTAGCTATACCAAATGAAGAGTCAATGGAATGAATGGACCAAAGCACTCAGATAAAAAGCAGTGCCTTTATTCAGGGTTGAGTAGTAGATAATGTCAAGATAACTGAGAGAAATGAATAAATCAATGTCCCGATGGGGGATCAATGTTCCAATCCAGAGTGGGTTGAGAGGAATTACTGTCTTACCATGGGGATGGATAAAAGCATCAATATCCTAAAATAGAGATCAATGCTCCAGTTCAGAGTTGGTTAAGGGAAATTGATGTCCCAGTGTCATGATCCATGTCCCAATATCAGGATCAATGGAAGTCAATGATATATAAGAATGGGTGTAGCAGCCAGTGTCCCAACGTGAGGTCAAGATAGCCCAAGTCTTACTATGGGGATGGATGGGTGCTCATGTCCCAATGTAGACCCCAGCCTACCAATATAGTAAATAATAGAACTTCCTTTGGGGGATTTCCCTCCTATTATTTTGTTTCAAAGGAGCAATTCCCAGTCTTCTTGGTCCTTTCAACCCCCTGGCTAGGTCCTCTATTGCAGAATGTTTGGAATGGAGCCAATGTTCTGCCCCAACATGCCTGGTCATGCACAGTAACTCCCCAAGGAGGACTTCTTTATCCTAGATGGTCTCCAGAGACAGCTTGTGAGCAAGTCCAGAAAATTCCACTATGATGAAAGAAGTGAATAATTTTTCAGGGATTGTTTCCTATAAGGGTTAGGGTTAGGGAGCCTCCAGACTCAGCCAAACCAATGGCAGGTGACAACCTGAAGTGCTTTTACACCTTCAGCCTGATCTGCCTCTAAAACTCAGCTATTCGTGTTGGGTAACAGGGCACCTGTCATTGTAACAATTGCTTCTCACATTTCCCAGCTGAGAAAAGTAAGTCTTAGGGAGTAAACTAGTTGGTCAGAGAGCTGCAGACATAAAGTAAGAAGCCTGGTTCCTGCCAACACCCACCCCTGACATGTGTGGTTCTGGAAGTATATCTATCATACTTTAGGCAAGGGGGTTCAAAATGTCTCTCCCCAAAACCTCTTTCCTGTCACTTCTTAAATTCCCCTAGGCTAAGAGATAGATCACCCATCAAGATTCCCCCCCCACACACACACCCCTGCAGAGAGACAGATAAAGGGCCCTGTTGCTTTCCAGGGTTAGAGACAGACTTGGAGGGTGAGGTGGGACCCCTCCCAGCCTCAGCTGCCTGGGGGCTTAAGGGAAGGGTGTGATTTCTCTCTTGCCCAGACAAAGGCTGGGGCCATGGCATCTGTCAGCTCACTCTTGTGTCTCGCAGCTGCTCCTCCCGTCAGACTCAAGGCAGGTGCCAGTTTGGAGAGGGAGGGGAAGGCCCATGCATGCACTCATATTCCTCTTGCGCCTCCCTCATGTACATGCAATGCCTCCTGTTGCCACCCCAACCCCAACAAGCCCATTCTGTAACCCCAAGACCCAGACCTTTGGATATAAGAACTCCCCTCTCACCCCAACTGGCCCACTGTCCTTCCCTCATGCACTGGTCCCTGCTCACAGCGCTCTAGCGTACCTTTGCTGAGCCCAGGAGCAGCTAGGTGGGGAGGGGGGTGTCTGGCAGGACACAGGGGACCCTGGTGCCTGATGGGATATCTTTCATACAGGGCTTCTTTTCCTGGGACCAAAGGGCTTTCTGAGGACCTCCTTGGAGTCTGGAAGAAGAGAGGAGAGACAGGCTGACATTGATGGTGTGGGAAAAGTGGCAGCCTGGGGCATTGTCAGACTCTGTGTGTATGTGTCCACATGAGCACATGCCCAGACTAATACACAGACATACTTTTCTGCCTGCATACATAGGTGCACCCTAAGGAGCTACATGACAAGTAGGAAGTGTCCTTATGCCTAGGCTCATGATCCTTTCCAAAATATTTATTGACACATATATATTTATTTATTTAATCACATTACCACCCTATTCTCCCTCTCTCTTAAAAAGGGTATTTTTAAAACTGATACTTCCTCTGCATTTGGGTGATTTGTTGTCAAATCTACTATTATCCACACATTTTAGTGTTAATTCTAGGAACAGAGATAATATGGTAAGGGGTTGGGGTTGGAGGTATCAATGAATGTACCCTATTAGCAAGATGATTGGAGAAGAAAAAGAATAGTTCTGGGAAAACTGCTTGGTGGGAAGGGGGATGGATAAATTTTATACAAAGATGTTTCCAGGCCCCTCCCTAGTGCAGTGCTCCTGACCTCCTCCTCCCCACTCCCAATCTCCCAGCCGCCTCTATCCCCTGCTCTCTGCTGGTCCCAGGCCTCCCCCCCTGCCCACCCTCCTTACAGCCCCAGCCCCTCCCCAGGGCCCCCTCCTCAGATGCAATCCCCCTGCTGTAATTTCTGGGGGAATTGCTTCATCTCGGGTGCAGATATATTTGTGTCAAGGTGCAGCTGCACAGATAGCCTTCCTCTATGCATAGTAAGAGGGTTGCAGAGAGAGAGGTTGTGCCCAGAGCAAGGCCTTATCAGAGCAAGCTGCCTGCCATTTATCTGATTCCCCATCAAATAGGAAAACGGGCCTCAGGCTGCTGCTTCCACTTTCCTTGGGAAAGCCATGGGGGGAATAATAATTTACTCCAATCTTTTTGTTTCCAATGCTCACCTTCAGCCTGACATAGCCCTGGGTTTCTCCTGGTACTCTCTTGCTCCCAGCTACATCAGCCTTAGGGATACCAGGTTGAGCTCCAGCCCCCAAAGATCCAGCCCAGGGACTCCCCCAGAAATGCCCTTGCTGGTTGAGTGGACCTGCAATAATGGATTGGCACAAGTTGGAAAAGATGCCCTTTGGCATCAGGGAGAGCAGACTTGGGGGGAAGGGGAAGTAGGGAGGCTTGGCCTGGCTGCAGGGGGGTCTGGCTTCCTTCCCAGTCCTCCCCCAGACACACACACAAGCAGACCCACCACAAACTCACACAGGCACACACATACACACATGTACATTTGTTAGACTTGACCCTGTAGGCATCCTGGTAAGTGGACCTATCCGCACCTTTATCTGTCCATCTGTCTGTCTATTCGTGTCTGTCTGGAGCAGAGAGATGAATGGAGAATGGAGAACGCTTCTGTTCCATGTCACAGATTCCGACCTCACATCTCGGTTCACAATCCCAACAGCCAAGAACAAGCCCAAGACAAGATGACAGAGACTGTGTGAAAGGGAGGGAACAGTGAGGGAAGGAGGGGTCCCAGCTGGGCCTGGCGGCTGGTTGGTGTCTTGCCTTTGCCTCCCTGGAAGCCCATCTGGTACAGGAGCTGCGAGAGGTAGGTGGTTGGGAGGGGTCTGCTCCCTACAGGCCAGCCGTAAATCACAGTTATGTGGCCATGGGCCAAGGGGGTGGGCAGGGGGCAGGGGGCAGCCGCAGCCACACATGCAGGATGAGGCAGAGAGGCCAGGGTCAGGTGCAGCTGTAAATCGTCACCTAAATGCTTCCAAGTGAAGGCTAATCAGGACAAAGTGACAGAACACACCCGGTCCCACCCAGTCCCCATGGGAGCAGGTCTGTGCAAGAACATACACACTCACAAACATGAAGGCATGCTGGAACATGTTCTGCATTCAGAGCTGTTTGTGCAAAATTGTCACACCAATACCTGGATACACACAGTCACACACTCCCAGAACTCCGTACCACTCGTGTTCCTTCAGACCTTGGGGTACAAAGATCTACCAAATGCATCTCTGTGTTTGCACATCTACACAGATGGTGAGCAGACTCATAATAGCCGAGCAAGTCCAACCTGGAGGGCCAAACCCCAGCAGGAAAGACATGCTCAGTGAGACTGCTCCTCCCCCAGTCCTGAAAGCCCAGAACCCCCATTCCCCTCTCAGCCTGTCCCTGGCTGGCCTTTCTCTCCATGCCACAGCCTTCTTAAGCAGTTCATCCCTCGTTAGCAATGAGCTCCCATGGTTTCATCTCTCTATATCCCTGCTAGATTGAGGCTCCTTCACTCGTTCATTCACCAGCGCTTAGGAGATACCATCTTTACATCAGGCGCTGTGCTAGACTCTGGCAAAAAGATGCCCCATTACCAAACTTAAAAACCTAGCAGAGAGGGTATGGTGACTCGTACCTGTAATCCCTGCACTTGAGAAACTAAAGTAGGAGGATCATAAGGTTGAGGCCAACCGGGCCTATATAGCAAGAAAAATAAAAATACAGAGAATGTAGCAGAGAAGAGAAATTCTTGGTACAAGAGAGGCAGGCCCAGGGTTACAGGAGCACAGTGGAGCAGACAAGGAAGGCTTTCTGGAGGAGGCTGTGTTGTCCCCGATGAACCTGATGATGAGTGCTGTCAGGTGGAGAAGTGAAGGGAGACAGAGGAAGTGCTCAGTCCTACCAGAGAGGGCCTGTGGGGACAGGCAAGTGCTGGAGCCACAGCAGTTTGTGCTGGGTCATGTGGCGGTGCATCCCATGAGACACCTACCTTTGAGCCTTGTCACCAGCAAGGTGGCTGCTCTCATTCACATCCTTAACTCACCAAAGGATGCCCAGCTTGTGTTTCCCAAGGCTTCCTTGTGGCTGCCTCCACGCACCTTGTTTTCCATACAAAGGTAACCCCATGTTCACAGAGAAGACAGAGAGCTGGACCGAGCCTTCCCAGCAGAGGCCTGACCTAACTTATAACTGGGAAGAACACTCAGGGCCCACGGGGAGGCCAAGGATCAGAAGCATCTGCCCTCTCCCCAGCCCTCTCCTCTCCCCGACCTAGGAATGCACTAGGGTTCTCTGTGGTTCATTGCCATCACTGAGGCCTTTAAAACACACTCAATGTGGCTTTGTGAGTCCCATGGATACCTTCTGGGGTTGGAGTGGTGGAGTGGGGAGTGAAAAACAGGATTGGGGTATGGGAAGATGGCTCAAAGGTTAAGAGCGTTGTTGCTTAAGCATGGGGGCCAAGACTAGGCTGAAGACTCCAAGTTTGACTCCCTAGAACCCACATAAAAAAACGAACATGGCCATACATGTTTGTAGCCCCAGAGGAGGGGCGAGTAAGGATAGAGACCAGAAAATTACAGGGGCTTGCTTCAGGTTGAGGAACCCCCCCCCAGGAAATCTGAAGAAAGAGCAATAGAGAAGGTACCCAACGTTTTCCCCTAGCCTCTGCCCACACACAACATTCATCTCTACACATGCATCCATGCACCTCACACCACACACACACACACACACACACACACACACACACACACACAGGACTCTTCCTAGCATTTCATTTGAACAAAGGCCTCCAGGTGACCAATGGGATGACTCAAAAGACACCATAGTGCTGAGAAGAAATGACAGTGGAGTGTTCAGCACTGGGACATCTCTATCACACTTCCCAAGGCTCAGGGTCTATTGCAGAAGAGGTGGTGAAAAGATTGTAAGAGCCAAAGGAAGGGTAGGACTGCTTACAGTGCAAACTTCCAGACACAAAATGGCCTTGATATTCATGACTTTGCAGTGCCTGATAATACCTACACATCATGGGAGGAAAAGATGATGACACCGAAACAAAACAGAGACTAACTGAAAGAGAGAGGAGATATGGGGAAGGGTGGGAGGGGGAGGGACTCACAATGGTGTAAGGTCTATTATAGAGGCTATCAATAAAAAGTTAAAAACAAAAAAACAGAAGCAGTGGGCATGGTGGCGCACGCCGTTAATCCCAGCACTCGGGAGGCAGAGGTAGGAGGATCGCGGTAAATTCGAGGCCAGCCTGAGACTACTGAGTGAATTCCAGGTCAGCCTGGGCTAGAGTGAGACCCTACCTCGAAAAACCAACCAAACAAACAAACAAACAACCAAAGGCCTCTATGTGGGAAAACCGTCAAGTCAATCCATAGGATGAAGTCTGCTTGGGTTGGAAGCCAGTCACTTCCCTGATGGCCTCTCTGAGGCACTCACACTCCTGAACCCTCTTGTCCCTACCATGTCTCTTCCCTATCTTCATCCCCCTGCCCACCCACCCCATCCCTCCTCCAGCCTCACTGATTCACACTGCTTCTTAGGTTAAACATTCCTCCAGTGTCCACGACAGCAATACGTGTCATCTCATTCACATCTCCTCTCATTGGAGTTTCCTTTACAGAAGTCTGGGAAGTGGGCCTTCCTTTACAGAAGAGGAAATTAAGGCTCCGACAGCTTTAATGATCACAGGTCATCTCAAGGGCATTGCCACCTTGAGAATGCCAAGGGAGAGCTCCTTCGGGATCCAACTTGTGCTTCCAGGTGCAAAATCAATCTCCTTGCTTTTGCACCAAGACTTAGAAGAGGAAATGGAGAGATACCCCAGTGGGCAAAATGCTTGTTACCCAAGCATGAGGACCTGAGTTTGGTCCATGTAAAAGCTGTAATCCCAGTGCTGGAGACGCTGATCTAGCTAGCTGAATCAGAGCTCTAGGTTCAATGAGACCCTGTTTCAAAAAAATAAGATGGAGGAAGGGGTTGATGATCAAATTACAGTATGTTTATTTATTAAAATTCTCAATGAAAAAGTGTATTGCTGGAGCTGGAGAGACTGCTCAGGGTTAAAGGTGCTTGCTTGCCTGCTGGCCTGGGTTCCATTCCCCAGTATCCATGTAAAGCTAGATACACAAAGTGACCCATGTGTCTGGAGTTTGTTTGCAGCAGCAAAAGGCCCTGGCACTCATATTCTCCTTCTCTCTCTCTCTCTGTCTCTCTCTCTCTGTCTCTCTCTCTCTGTCTCTCTCTCTCACACACACAAATACATAAAAATGTTTTCTAAGTATATTGTCCAGTTTCCAAAATAAAATAAATAAATAAACAATGTAGAGAGTGATTAAGACACCCAACCTCCATATCCGGCTTCCACACGCACTCACAACAAATCCATGTGCACCGGTACACACACACTTGTGCCCTCAAGCTTACACACAGTAAACATGCATGCACATATACCAAAAAAAAAAAAGAGAGAGAGAGAGAAAATGGGCATGTAGGTGGTCAGTTACTGGCTAGAAGGAAAGGAAGAAGGGACCCAGACGTTCCTGGGAGCAGAAGAGAGTCAGAATCATCTGACCAAAGGGAGGGGAGATCACCAATGCAAGGCACACTTGACACTTGTAGACCACAGATCTGAGATGGAGCCTTGACCATCCATCTATAGAGGGGGTGGCTTCCTGTGGTCAGGTGTGGTGACACACGCCTTCAATTCCAGCACTCAGGAGGCTGAGGTAGGAAGTTTGCTATGAGTTCAAGGCCAGCCTGGAACTACAGTGAGTTCCAGGTCAAACTGGGCTAGAGTGAAACCCTACCTAAAAAATAATAATAATAAAAATAAAAAATTTAAAAATTAAAAAAAAAAACAGGAAAGGTGACCCCTTGTGCAATTCATAACTCCCTACCCCAAGGACAGATCCAGTATGTGCACTGAGGAGGGTCCCCAGTAGGTTGGGGACAGAAAGGAGGGAAATGGGGGTACCGTCACAAGATTTTCTCATACAATGTATAGAATTATTGATAATAAAACTAATTTTAAAAAAATAAACAGAAAAGGACCAGTCTTCTCAGAGGCACACGATGAAGAGCAGAAGTAACTTCTTCCCAGCATGCCTCAATTTATGCTGGTTTTTCTACCCAAGACCATTCCTGTGCCCATCCCCCAGCCATAGGGAGGCCTCAAATCCCCAGCCCAGGTCACCACCAGAAGACCAAGGTTTTTCATCCCTACCATGAGCCGCACCTGAAGCAAATGGGTAGAGATGGAGGGAGTGGTCATGTGGATCAGGAAGAAGTATGCAGCCCCACCCATCAGAG
>PVHP010044248.1:0-14180 GCA_004024765.1 Zapus hudsonius
TAGCCTAATAGTGACTATAGGATCATGATGTATTGGACCTTGCTTTGATAACAGGATGAAAAATAAAACATCAGGATTTAGTCTCAGGGCTGAGGATGTGTCATGGTTGACAGAACACTTTTCTAGCATGCGCACAGCCCTGGGTTACACCCCAGTACCCCATTACCCTGTCACTGTGGCCAGTGCCTATAAACCCATCACTTGGAATTAGAGAAAGAAGGATCAGAAGTCAGGGGCACCCTCAGCTAAGTATCCTGTTTGACGTCAGCCATGGGCTACATGATACCATATCTCACAAGAAGAAGAAAAAGTTGTATTTTCTTTTTGTGATCCAATGGAAGAGACACAAACACAAAAGGAGACAGGAAGCAATAGGAATGCCGATATCCCTGTGTTCTAATCATTTTATAATGCCCAGGATGGATAAGGCAGTCCTAAGTCTTCACTGTAGTGTTCTTCTCAGTGTGTGTGTGTGTGTGTGTGTGTGTGTGTGTGTGTGTGTGTGTGTCTGCTTTCTTGCTGTCTTGTCAAGCACAGAGTTGAACTGGGGTACTCAGGGTCAGGGCTAATCCACAGTGACTAAGCAAGGTCATCAGGAAACACCTGAGACAGAGGGAGGGTCAGAGCTTGGGGAAAGACACTTTCTGAAGAAGACCACAGGGGAAGAGTAAAGCTGCATGGATCTGAGGTTTGGAAGACCATCTACTTTCAACACATATAATCACTAAGCATTGTTGAAGCTGGTGATGGAGTTTGGGGACCTATAACAGTGACCTACTCTGAACCAGTGTTGCCTTAGCAGAGACCACTTACCTACTCCAATCCATTTTAAGGCTTAGTCAGGTCCACTTCACCTCCAGTACAGAAGGTCCAGCTGAAAAAAAAAATAGCATGCCTATGCTCAGAAATGAAATCTATATCTAAGCCTCTACTATTCTTTATGAGATTGCACCTATACCATTCTATAAAAGGTATGAGACACATAAAAGGACATAAAACAGTTTCAAATGCAAATTGAGTTCAGATATGAGACAAGAGTTGGAACTATTCAACAGAGAGTTTAAATTATGATGCTTAATATGTAAAATGTTCTTATAGGAAAGTTGGTAAACTATGGCCAACAGGCTAAATTAAGCTAATAAAATGCTTTTTTTTAATGTCCATGAGTTAAGAATAGATTTGGCATCTTTAATTATTTATGGAAAAATCAAGTCCATTTGGTTATATTTGAAATATAACAAAAGATATCAATAAATTACTATCTACTAATATGTTAGAAATTCTTTAGTAAACCGTTTTTCAAAAATATACTCACATTGATGACTAAGAATCTATAGATAATTTCATTAGAAAATTAAAATTTAATTTTTTATCAATTCCTCTTTGATATACACATACCAATTCCCACTTCTTATGGACAAAACACATTCTTTCTCTATCAGTCATAACAGGAGAACTTACATACTTTTATTAATTATATATACATATTTCTATGTAATTATCACCATAGAAAAGAAATCCTTCCTTCTTAATTCTTGAGAATGAATATAAACTAATTACAGATATGACAAAGGAAAAGTAAGTAATGATATTTTCACTTATGAGAATAAAGCCAAATATACTAAGTAATTTACAAGACAGAGTTCAAAGCTTCAAGAAGTTGTATATTTCAAGACTAAACAGAGTTTAATCCCAAAAATACAAGGAACAATTTAATGACAAAACATATGTGAGTGCAGTTTACTGCAGAAAGCGCTGAATGAAATATATATGATTTCTTTGCTATAATTTGAAAAAAAAATTATCTCATACTCTTTAACATTTTATAAGATAAACTGTATACAAAAAAGTCAAGTAGAATACCAGATTGAATAATTTATAAAAGTATGAATTACATACATACACCACACACTATACCATACATACTCTACACACACACACACACACACACACACACACACACACAGATGCACACACATTTATATACCCCCCACAGAAAGAAAATTAATACTTTAAATTTACATAGATAAAAACATAAATGTGAAGAAAAAAACCACACAAAACAGATGACTGGATGTTATAAAAATGTTATTGCTCACTAATGGAGTCTATAAATTCAGTTTATATTCCAGATGTTTCAAGTTTTTTTTTAAGAGTTTGAGTATTTCTTACTTTTTTTTTAATAGATGTGAAGAGAAATTCAGAAACAAAAGCATGGTGGTGAAGTCCATTATTTCAATGCTATAAACATAGTATAACCAAAGCATTTACAACAGGTAAACCTTGTTGAAGCAAACAGACCATTGGAAATGGGGAAAATGAGACTCAATATCAAGGAAAGAAACATCTTATTCCTATTTTATAGCCACCATGGGGAAGTGAGAGGGATTAGGAGGAAGACCCCTCCCACAGGTAGAGAGGACATGGCCTCACACAGTGACCTCATGTCACGCTGTCAAGGACACTCCCAGACTGGAGCCTTGCCACTCCTCCCAGCAAAGAAATTTTTAAAAGTCCTGACTCGAACTTGGGACATGTGCTTTTTTTCCTGTTTGAACTGCTGGGCTGGAGAAGCGAGGTACCAGGCCGGGCCGGTGAGTTGTGCTCTTTCCCACTCTCTGATCTCAGTACCGGAATCAGAAAGAGGGAGGAAGGGCATTTTCTCTTTAACATGTGTGCTATTTCCTTCCCCCCCCCCACTTTTTGGGTGATTTGATGCACTTTTAATGATGATTTATAAACCTCATAAACCACGTGGTGACTGGGCTGCTTTCCTATCCAATTCCTCTTTCCCTTAACTGGCTGTGGTAGTTTGAATAATGTCCCCCAATAGATTCAAAAGTTTATTATAATTGTAAATTGTCTCCAGCCACTTCTGGCTGGAGGAGGTGTGTCACCTTGGCCAGAACCTAGGGTTCAGCCCTAAGGTGTTTCTGGGGTGGGTCTGGAATTCTAGCTATACATATGCAAAAAGCAGTCTGAGCTCAAGCCTGGAGTTCCTCTTGTTTGCTAGTTTGGAGTGTGTGCTTGCTTGCTTGAGGTGCTGGTGGTGGGCTTCTGTCTCTGTCTCTGCTTGAATCTGTGAAAGGGAACCAACCTTTCCTTAACTTACCCTGGGTCTGTTCCTTCAATAAATACTTTCCTCCCCAAATCGTGCCTGGCTTGGAGATTCATCCCAGAGGTGTGGCTGAGTACAACACTGGCCTTAATCTAGAATAAATGTGTGATAAGCACCATATTTCTGTCCCTGTGTATAATTCTTTTGCATTAGAGGACATGAACTCAGGGGGGAAATGCAGTGGTAAAAACCCAGATATTTAAATGCTGTGTCAAATCCCAGAAGGCAAATGACAAAGCCAGTACTATAAAAGAACTCTTATGCTCCATCCATGGTGCTGGAGATGGAGTGATTTCCCAAAGGAAAACATGCAACCATGCAGAAATGATTGACCGGAAGAGAGAACATTCAAGGACATATTGAAAACCACGAGAAGACATGTCAAGCAACCCTTGGGGTTTTCCTGCTCTCCCTCAACTGACAGACAGAAACGATAGTAGACAATTTCAGTGAGAACTTGAAAAGCAAGAAGGGCTTTCAACTTGTGCTATTCCTCATTATCAACCGAATCGATAAACTATAAATCATATCTCAGATTGATGAATCTTGTGAGTAAAAATGTCAATGGTTGCAAATACGAATAGGGTAGTGAGGAATGAGAAATTATACAGCACATTGCATGTTGGTTTCTTAGTGATACATACTGTGAGCATTTGACACCATTAAATATACTTTCACAGCTTGTTACCTGAGGTCTCATCCCATACAAAATTAAACATGTGTCTCTCCCGGGACAAGTATGGTTTTTCTTCAATCATTATTTGGAGACTGCCTACAGAATGGAAATGTCAATTATGGTAGCTGTAGAATATTCTAGCAGTCAAAAGCAAAGTATAGCTACATACCCTCATCATGATGGAGGTTAAAGGCATAGTTATAAATAAAAAAAAAATTAAGAGAAAAGTTTGCAGTCTAAAAAAATGGTACGTTAAACTAAAACACACATACACATATTTATAAAACAACACTGTGTGCTTTTCAAAGACCCACGTATAGCCAGGCATTTATACCAAAGACCTATGGCAACAATTAAAGAGAATGAGGGTGTCATAGGCAGCCTCACGCCACTTGGATGAATCTCCAAACCAGGCACGATTTGGGAAGGAAAATATTTATTGAACAGATCCAGGGGAAGTTAAGGAAAAGGCTGGCCCCCTTTCACAGAAGCAAGCAGAGGGAGAGAGAAAAACAGCACCTCCAGAAGCAAGCAAGAAAGCACACTCTAATACACTATAATTCACAAAAATGCATAACTCCAGGCCAGGGTTCTGGCTCTTCTTTTGCATATCTATCCCTAGTATTTTGCATCCAAATTCTAAAGGGTCAGTCCCCAGGAGTCTAGGCGAAAGTGACACTTTCTCCAGCCAGAAGCCTGGAGATAATAATTTTAATAAACCTTTAATTCTTTTGGGGGACATTATTCAAATTATCACAGAGGGGAACCTTGTGATGGGAAGAAAAAAACAATAAAAGAAGAAAGAAGCCTGGTCTTTTGATGGATAGGCCTATAATCTCACTACTTGGGAGGCTGGGGTAAGAAAGATTGCAAGTTCAAGGTTTATTTGGGGAATACAGAATTCAAGGCCAGTCTGGGAAATTTAGTAAGACCCTGTCTCGAAATAAACAATGAAAGCAGAGACTGTGTGATAGATCACTTAGTTAAGTACTTGCCTCAAAAGCTTGGAGACCTGAGTTCAAACCCTAGAAATGAAATAAAAATTCTGAGTATGGTGGCACATAGTTATAATTGCAATTAAGGGGAGATAGAAGCAGGCAGATGCCCTGGGATAATGAGCCAGCTATTCTAGCCTAATTGGTATTTTCCAGACCAGTGAAAAACCCTGTCTCAAAAATTGTGAATGGTACCTAAAACAGACAACACTTGAAGTTGTCCTCTGGATCACACATATACACACATGTATGCACACTACCCCCATGCAATGCATCCACAAGCATATGAACACATGCACAGCACACCCAAATACATACATGCATCCACACAATGAAGTTTAGAAGGGGAAAATTACTTCACATCAGAAATTATTTCTGCAGTCTGTGGCCATACCAGCCTGAATGCATCTCATCTCTCATCTCGGAAGCTCAGCAGGGTCAGGCCTGATTACCACATAGATGGAAGAAAACATTTCACTGTATACCAGCATATGATGCACCATTCTCTCCATCTTAAATGTGCGTGGTGACGATGAGTAATGCTCTTTAAAACTTTAGAAATATTTTATCTATTTATTTATAAGGAGAGAGAATGAGAATGGGTATTTTAGGCCTTCCAGCCACTGAAAAGGATCTCCAGATACATGCACCCACTTTGTGCATCTGGCTTTATGTGGGTACTGGGGAATCAAACCTGGGTTTTCAGGCTTTGCAGCTAAGCAATCTTTCTAGCCATTTTGAAACATTTTTACTGAGAACTTTAATAATAAACATATGGGAATTTGAGCTTGTTTTCCTCCCATTATCCTCTGTTTTCCCACCTCCTTTCCACTGAGACCCCCTCCTCTTGCAAAGTAGTTCGTCTTCTCTTTTGTCCTCTGTCCTCCAAGTCAAAATGTTGACAGGCTCAGAACTGGTTTTATTTCTTGTAAAAGCAGACATTGCCAACTCCTCTTTTTTTTTGGGGGGGGGGGCTATTTGTGCCTCTTCATCTTTTCAACAAAACAACAAAACTGTATTGCTTCTCTGTTCAGGGTGGACCACGTTGAACAAAGATGGAGCTAACTCTTTGAGTTACCTGAAATAGAACAGAAATGCCCAACTCTCCTTAGAAGGGGAAAATGGCACCATTTTATATAGGTCTGCCTTCTGGCTACTGGAATCAACACTACTTAACGTCCTCACACATCTGCCCAGTACAGATGTCAAGCAGATTCTTTATGCTATTCAACTGATTATGTTTATTGCTAGGACAACATACTTGGCCAGAAGCAATTTTCGAAGAAAAAATTGGCTTATAATTTAAGTGGATGACTCACCATGGTGGAGAAGGCAGGGCAGACTGGTACAGGGAATCCATGTCTTGCTACAGCACAGTAAGGAGAGAGAAGGAGAGAGAAAGGGAGAGAGAGAGAGAGAGAGAGAGAGAGAGAGAGAGAGAGAGAGAGAGAGAGAGAGAGAGAACAGGGCTTGGAGCTGGCTATCACTCCTCAAGACCTGTCCCCAGTGAGAATTCTTCTAACAAGGTCCTACCTCCTGAAGACTCTGCAACTGCTCCCAACCACCACTGTCTTGGGGATTAAGTACTCAAACACATGAGCCTATATATGGGTGGTGGGGTGATATTGAACATGCAAACCACCATATTATGTTAACGAGTATATCTCAATCTGTAAAGGAGCTAGTTGCAAAGTTTCCCAGGTTGATTTGCCCCTGAATATATATTTGGTTTGGGGCACATGATAAAATATTGTTTTGAGAAATCCAGTCTGATAAATTCTAAACAGAAAAACAAATCTCCTCATTCGCATTTATTGTTATATGGGTAACTTCAACTCCCATAACTAGAAGCACACATCATTTTTGTTGTTCTTTATTTGAAACTGGGTCTTACAATGAAGCCCTGGTTATTCTCCCATTTACAATCCAGGCTGGTTTTGAACCTGTGATCTTCTTGTTGCAATCTTCCCAGTGATGGAAGGATGGGAATACACCATTGGGCCCAAAGTGCACATATTTTTGAATCACCCAGGGTTGATTCAAGCCCAGAAAGAGCTTTTTGTTTTTTCTGGCACTTTTCCTATATTGTATATTTCCATGATGAAAGAATTGTATCTTCCAGTTTTTTTCCTGATACAACAGAAGAAATTGATTCTGCCACATGGCTAACTAGGAATCAATAATGTTTGATCTCAGGAATGCGCTGGTGATTTTCTCAATTAGAGCTTACATACAGGAGCTGCGATTTGAGCTCTGTAGGATGTCCTCATTCTCAGTTACATATAATTCAGAGATAAGAGCTGAGATTCACTTTCCAGGAACGTTCCTTTTCTTATTGCTTCTATTACTTTCAGCAATATAATATGATCAGGATTCAAATAATTGTCATTAATAAAGTAATATTGAACACAGCACTGGGCATGGTGGCACAAGCCTTTATTCCTAGGGAGGCATAGGTAGGAGGATTGCTGTGAGTCTGAGGCCTGCCTGGGACTGTAGAGTGATTTCCAGGCCAGGCCAGCCTGGGCTAAAGGGAGGCCCTACCTTGAAACAATAAATAAAAAAAACAAAAAAACCAGCTAGCTTATAATGTTCTTGGAAGAAACAATTAATTACCAGCTTCTAAATGCCCTTAAAAATATATAACCCACCAGAATAACATATATATAGAGAGAAGAAATGCTGACATGGATGTAATTCCTTTTTAATTGGACTTGTTTGGAGATATAATTTATGTTTATGTAGCATATATATTTTTACAAACTAGATTTTTATATGATTCTAGGTGGAGGTCAAACATGATCTAGTTGAATGGGAGGTTGAGAAGGTGGGGAGATTTTTGTAGACATACCTTTCTGGATTTAACTTGTGTTTTTGTCCACAGGCTAGAAATCAACATTTTGTATATTACTTAATGTGTGTAGGAGAAGATGTCTAGACAATAACTGTTACTGTTTAATATTCATGAAATATAGAAAACTCCAATGCAATGAAAAGATACCAAATGTCATATTCATTGAGACATGTTCAAATATGAACAGAGTAGCCTCAACCACCAAGTACCCTCCAATGTTGAAATGAATAGAGGTTATTTATTTTATTTTGCTGTTAGCTTTAAAAATATCTTTATTTTCAGTGATCAGATACATTGTATGAGCAAATCTTGAGATGGTATCCCCATTTCCCTCCTCTCTGTCCCCAACCCACTGGGGTCCCTCCTTAATGGGCATATTGGATATATCTATATATTGGAATATTATACAGGAATTTAAATAAACAGACTGCAGACATATGTAGTGACACATAAAATAAGTCAGACACTAACATATTTCATAAGTGTGTAGATATATATGTAGCCCCATAATACAAAATCTATAAGAAGACAGATATATTTTGGTGTTAGAAGCCAAAGTACAATACAATTTTGGGGAAAAGCGTAGGTAGTGATTTCTAGAAGGCAAACTGGGGTTGGCAATATCCTCTTGAATGACTGGGATTGTGTGTAAAAAGGATAGTCAGATTGCGAGGAACATATTCTGTTGTACATTTGTGTTGAATGCATTTCCCATGAATATTATTTTTTTCAAAATATGTTTACAAAATTTCACCTCAAAAGCAAAAGAGAGGAGGGGGAGAGGGAAAAGGAAGGAAGAAACTTAAGTTTAAGTTAAGACTCTATTTGCTGATGACTCCATTTCTCTAGATATTTTTTATTTCATTTTAGAGACCTCCTTAGCCTTTAGTTCTTGAAACACACCTGAACAGCCTCAAAATTCTTTAGTTAACAAAGTGTTTTTTTTTTCTCTCTGCACTTGTAAAATCTTGTTTGACTTTCTTCTCATCGTCAGGGTATCAAACATAGAATATGCACTTGGAAGAATAGGGTTTGTCCGCTATTTAAAATGTCATTTCTTTCTCTCTGCTTTCAAGATGATTCCATTGCCTTGTTTCCAGAAGTTTAATGATGATACGTGTGTGTGTGTGTGTGTGTGTGTGTGTGTGTGTGTGTGTGTGTGTTGTGTTTGCACATGCGCTCATGTGCTTTGCTGGAAAAGTTTATTCAGCTTATTAAATTTATAAGCTTTAGTATTTTGCCAAATTTGAAGAACTTTTAGCAATATTTTCCAGCTTTATTGAGGTATATTTACCACATAAAAATGTATATTCTCTAGGCACATAACATAATGTCTTGATATTTGTTTTTATAGACACACCCATAAAAGCCCAGAAGTGGGATTTTATGGTAATTTCTTTTTTTTTAATTTATTCATTTTCAAGCAGAGATAGAGATAGAGAGAGAGAGAGAGAGAGAGAGAGAGAGAGAGAGAGAGAGAGAGAGAGAGAGAGAAAACCAGGGCCACCACCTTGTGGGTCTGGCTTATGTGGGTACTGTGGAATTGAACCCGGGGCCTTAGGCAAGTGCCTTAACCGCTGAGCCATCTCTCCAGCCCCCTATGGTAATTTCTTAATAAAAATTTCGTTTAGGAATTTACACAATGCTCTCCCAGCACCCCTTTTTGTCCATCTCCCTCATCCTCTTCCACTGAACCTTCCTCTCTTCTTCCCAACTCTTCTCTCTTCTATTTTAATTTCTTTTACTTTTTGCACTTTTCAATCATCCATGATATCATATGGATGGACTCAATATTATGCAGGTCTTGTGCAGGTCACGATAGCCATCATGAGCTCATCAATGCAATGGCTACTTTGTGCCTGGAAGACAGATTTCCAAAGCATCCCTCCCTATCCTGTGGCCCTTAAAATGGTCCCTGAAATGGCCTTTCAAGGGGGAGTGATAGCAATATCTCACTTATTGCTGAGCATTGAGCTGTCACTTCTCGTTAGCACCTTGATAGGTTATAAGTCTCTCTAGGAGTCACAGCCATCTGAAAACAGATCTTCGCTACTTTAATATTTATAAGACATTATGCAGTGACCACTTTAACCAACCTATCAGTCACCATTTTTGAGTACCTATTTGTTTCCGTCTCTTCTCTTTTCAGAACTCTGAAGATAATGAGTATCAGGCCTTTTGCTAGAGTCCCATGCTTCACTGAGGCTCTGTTTACTTTTTGCCTTACAATTTTCTCCTTAAATTTATCTTTCCAGAGGTATGGAAGCTCAAAGTCCAAGTCCAAAAGTGTTCACAATTTGACTTCTTCTGAAGCCTTTCTCCTTGGCTGGCTATGTGGTCTCTTTGACGTTCCCCTCTCCAATCATATTTCCAGAGCTTTCTCCCTGTGCCCTAATATCCTCCTTTTAAAAATTATTCATTGGACTAGAGAGATTGCTCAGTGGTTAAGTTGCTTGCCTGCAAAGCCTAACAACCCAGGTTCGATTCCCCAGAACTAATATAAATCCAGATGCACAAAGCTGGTGCATGTATCTGGAGGTTTTTTATTTTATTATTTTATTTTATTTATTTTTGCAGTGGCTGGAAGCCTTCACACACCCATTCTCTTTCTCTCTCTCCTTGAAAATAAATAGATAAAATGTTTTAAAGTTTTAAAAAGCATTACCCATTGCCACCACGCATATTTAAGATGGAGAGAATGATGCATTATATGCATGTGTACGGTGAAATGTTTTCTTCCATCCACGTAGTGATCAGACCTGACCCTGCTGAGCTTCTGAGATGAGTGGAGATGAGGTACACTCAGGGTGGCATGGCCATAGACTGCAGAAATGATATCTGACCTGAAGTAATTTTCTTCTTTCTTGTATTTGGATGTGCTGTGTATGTGTTCATATGCTTGTGGGTACACGTGTGAGGGTGTGTGTTTGTGTGTGTAAAAGTCAAAGTTTGGGATCTTCTCGCATCAATTTCCACCTTATGTGATGAGAGAGAGTCTCTCACTAAGCCCAGGACTTGCCAATTGAGCACTGTGGATCCTCTTGTCTTAGCACTGGGATGAAAGTCGTGTATCAACATACTGAGTTTTTAAATTTACCTTTATTTTGAAAGAGAGAAAGAAAAAGGCAGAGAGAGAGAGAGAGAGAGAGAGAGAGAGAGAGAGAGAGAGAGAGAGAGAGAGAGAGAGAGAATGGGATTATGTAGATGCATGCACCAGGGCCTCACCCTCTGCAAAACCCTCCAGATACATGTGCCACTTTGAGCATCTGGCTTTATATGGGTCCCAGAGAATTGAACCTGGGCCTGCAAGCTTTGCAAAGCAAGCACTTTTAACTTCAGAGCCACCTCCCAGTCCCACACCAGGCTTTTTTTTAATATGCTATTGAAGATCTGAACTCAGGACCTCATGCCTGTGCAGCAAGTGCTTGACTCATGGAACCATCTTCTCAGCCCCAGTTATCTCCTTTGTTTAAATAACATTTTTATTTGTAAACACACACACACACACACACACACACACACACACAGAGAGAGAGAGAGAGATATCCAGGGAGAGAGAGAGCCAGAGAGAGAGAGCCAGAGAGAGAGAGAGAGAGAATGAGAATTAGAGAATGGGTAAATCAAACCACAGTGCAAATGAACTCCAGATACATGTATACACTGGGGAATTCATTAGGGTTTGCAGGCAAACCCCTTAACCCCTGAACCATCTCCCCAGAACAACTGTCTCCTTTACACCATGTAACCACGAACACCATGTAGTTTGCATTAGCCTGCTTCCTAAGGTCCTTTTGTAAAACTAGATTACCCCTTCTCTTATGCCCCCCTATAGCCATCTATGAAGTTCTTAGGGCTTCAACATATGAATGGGGGTGCACCACACTCCAGTCCCCCTAAAATCAGAAGAGCAGTAACTTCCTCACTCAGGTGTGGAGACCAGCCCTGTGTTGGCTCCATCTCCTTGCTGCTTTGCCATGCTCCTGCCTTTGTATGGCCAGACACCCCATCAAAGCTGATGGGATTAGGGAAGCACCCGAGTCCTCATGAATTTCAGAGGGGCATTCCCCTTAGAAGATCTCCACAGGGTAGGGGAAGAGAGACATGGACAGGATTTAACCAGGACTTCAAACAGCAGCTGGAACACTCGGGACCAAAGCATCACCTTCAATGGCTGTTCTTTAAGCCCCACTCTGACCAATTACTGTGAGAAAGCATCCTGCCCTCTCAGGCTGAAACACCTTCAATTCACCCTGAAACCTGGCTATTACTGCTAGTCTTGTTCAAGATCCTTATTTGTGAGGTGCCCTTGTGAGATTTTTCATAAGGACTCTGAGAGGAGGCGGCTGGTACCAGAAGGCACAGAGCTCTGGCTGGAAATCCCACGGGCTCCCCTGGCACTCAGGCTCTGTTTACCCCAATGTGGTGTGTCAGAACATGGGCAGTCTTCCCACCCTCCCTCCACAGATGAACTGAAGTTGTCTCTAGGGTCCCAGCACATCTGGTGGGCCAGTGGAAAGAAGCCTTTTCTGAGCCTAAGCTTCAGTCCCCAGGGGATTCACAGAAGTGTCAAAAAAGATCCCCTTATTCTATCAGGAACAATTGGTGGTACTTTTTTTTTTTTTTTACTAAAACCTATTATCATCATTATGACTGTGATACAATGTCAATTCAAGGTCAAGTATCCATAGAAGAAGAAAGTGGATTTTTTTTTAAAAAAATGAAATAATTACGTTCTATGAAATCTCAACAGATACCAAGAAAATTAATCTTTATTTAAGTTAACAATGTGAAATTCAATAAAAGTTAAGAGCATGTTGGAGTAAGCACTTTTACTTGGGGCTTTGAAGAAATCAGTGAATGTTGAGTGGGGGGTCTGTGCTGTGTGAGTTCCTGGTGGGAAACTCTGAGAGGAAGCTTCTGTGTCTCAAGCTATAGATTGAGCAAGAAAATTCTAAAACAATGCTTTTCCAGTTAAGGAATGGAGGGTAAGTTTGGTAGCTATTATCATTGCCAATGTTTATTTTTTTTAAATTCCCAATCCAGCAGGGACTTTTTTTGGTAAAATATAGCATTAATTAATTGTTCAGTAGGCGAAATTAAAATATATATAAAATATAACTCCAATTAGTTGATGATGACAGTAAACAGCCCTTAAATTACTTGCCACCCAAGTTTTTAACTGTATTTATTGATTTCTATTAATTTATGAATTTGTACTAATCAATTTCTTATGGGTATGGAATTTTAAAGTATGTGAGAGGAGACAAATAATTTAATTCCTTTTTTAACTGGTAAATAATTCACATGGTCAGAACAAATGATTGCTATAATTTTATTTGTTTACTTTATTTTGAGACAGCATCTTGTTCTTTCAGTCATAGCTGGCCTGGAGCTCACTATGTAACTCAGGCTGACCTTGAACTTATTGCAATGCTCCAGCCTCAGCCTCACTTCCAGCTATAAGTATGTCATGAATAACCATTTTTTCTTAGTTTAAAAATCCTGCTTCAGTTTTATGTGAAGCATGCTTGCCCACATAGGAAAGTAATTCCCTCTGAAATGCACTTAGCTTTATAATGATTAGCTTTGTTTTATTTTTCTTTTTTTCTTCAATAAAACAAACCAATTTTTATTTATTTTAAAATAAGTCTACTGATTTTCAGTGATTTTACCCATGTATTTCTATGTTTATATTTTTTCCTTAAAAATTATTTTAATAGTCTTAGGTAAGGTCGCACATCCCTATGAATACGGCATGTGGAATTCTGGGTCACCCTGGGCTGCCTAGTGAGATGTTATCTACATTAAAAATATAAAACAAAATAGTCACAAACCCAACATGCTTTCATATCTGATGGTTTTGTTTGTTTGTTTGTTTGTTTGTTTTGGTTTTTCGAGGTAGGGTCTCACTCTAGCCCAGACTGACCTGGAATTCACTATGTAGTCTCAGGATGGCCTTGAACTCATGGTGATCCTCCTACCTCTGCCTCCCAAGTGCTGGGATTAAAGGCATGTGCCACCATGCCTGGCATATCTGATGTTTTAAAATTTATTTATTTACTTGCAAGCAAGGAAAAATAG
The DNA here is from genome assembly GCA_004024765.1 of Zapus hudsonius. Classification (NCBI taxonomy): domain Eukaryota; kingdom Metazoa; phylum Chordata; class Mammalia; order Rodentia; family Dipodidae; genus Zapus; species Zapus hudsonius. Next base: position 13,725 of record PVHP010044248.1, read on the forward strand.
AAGGATGAAAGACAGACAGAGAGAATAGGGGGCCAGGGCCTCCAACCACTGCAAAAGAACTTCCGATGCATGCACCATTTGGGGCATCTGGCTTTATGTGGGTACTGGGGAAATCAAACCTGAATTCTTATAGTTTGCAGTTAAATGTCTTAACTACTGAGACATCTCTCCAGCCCAGTATCTGTGTTTTTAAAGATACTAACTGGTGAGTAACGTTGTTTAGATTGTGTGAGGAAAAAAAATCAATAATTTTATCTTTATATTTAATAGGGAAGTATAAGAATGAAAGGAAGGGGAAATTGGGCTGGAGAGATGGCTCAGCGGTTAAGGCACTTGCCTCCAGTGCCTAAGGCCCTGGGTTCAATTCCCCAGGACCCACATAATCCAGACCCACAGGGTGGTGGCCCTGGTGTGTTCTCTCTCTCTCTCTCTCTCTCTCTCTCTCTCTCTCTCTCT
>PVHP010044249.1:0-14173 GCA_004024765.1 Zapus hudsonius
GGTCCTCTGCTCTGCTGGGGAGCAGAGAGCTGCTGGAGAACCCCTTCTGCTCTGGCCCAGGGGCTGGGGAGGGAGGGGGGCCCGAAATCAGGTCCAGCTGGTGACCAAAGTTTGGATCCCAGCTGAAGAGATCAAACCTTTCCGAAGAGAGTCCTGGCGACGCTGTTACTCGTCCTCCATCTTGCTCCGCCCCCCCCAGAATATATTCTCTTTAGGAAAAATCATTAAGGAAATTAAAATGAATAAGACAACAGGAAAATGGCCCTAGGAATCTTTATCTCCAGGACTCACAATCCAGCCCTCTGACTGCCATGTGTGCCTTGTAGGCTTCAGGGATTTCAACAGTGCTGCTTCCACCAGGTTGGAGCCCCTTTAGTCAACTAACCCCCCCCCACTACTTTACTATGCCCCAGAATCCCCTGGCTGGCCACTTCCCTGGCAGTTACATTCTTGACTTTTTCTCTTTTGTCATTTGACATTCTGGTAGCTCATACAGCAGCCTCTCAACACATTCCTTCAACAGATCATTTATCATTGTCACTCTGCAATTGTTTTTCTTAATTTTTTAAACTAAAAATTAAGCATTGCTGGACTGAGGCTTTAGCTAAGTGATATAATACTAGCTTGCCAGGTGTACAAGGCCCTGGGTTTAGCTACAGCCCTAAGACCCAGAAAAAAATTATAAGGGTACTTCATTTTATTTTTATATCTTATTTCACTGTTTTTTGCAGATTTCTTTTTTTTTCAGATGTTAATTAGTCATACAGTGTTATGGCAAAGAAAGCAGCCTAAAAATAAAAGCTTTCATCTTCTTAACTTTTAACATTTTGGGGAAAGTCATGGTGAAAAGGGTGTGAAGAATAGTGTGATTTGCAGAAACATGAATTAAGATGTATGTGGTTTAAACATACACGGTAGCTAAACTCTAGGTGACAACACCTCTCACATCTAAGTCACCTTCCTTAACAAAAGTAATTTAATAAGGTTTGAGGTATGTATGGTTTTTAAAAGAAATAAATCCTAGGAATACTCTAAAATTTCTCATTTCTTACATATTTAAAATGTTGGAATATCAAAATAACATTTTTAATTAGCTCCCACTTAGAGTGAATAATATAAGTATAATGAAAATTCTTTACAAATTATATGAGAATGAACATGCACATTCTCCATGGAAAAAATATGTTTTATGAAACCAAAAGAGAGAAAAGTGTTATTTTACTAACTTTATTCTTCTAGCATGCTAATTAAAAGTGGTAAAATAAATTCAATGTGCATTTTTTTAATTTCTTACTAGTAATTAGCACTTATTCAAGTTTAATGGAAAGCATCCTTTGGCAACTTGATATCTATAAGCCAAATAATTAAATCTATATAGAAATTGATGTCTTCTGTAATGATACCTATCTGGAGTTCTTTTATTACATCCATGAGACAAGACTTCACGTATGTATCCCCAGTCAACCCACAGAACGCCTCGTACTTATCACAACAAAGTAAGAACTAGTTTAATGAATAAATTTGTACTCTGAATTCAGGCAGTGTTTCCTTACCAATACCTGCCCCAGGAGAACACTGGATGCTCATTTCTTAATCATCCTTGAGACCAGCCTTTGTAATCAAGCCCCAGCCCTGAAAATACCTCAGCACCTTATCTAAATTGCAAGATAGCATATTCCAGTTTGCTTCCGTTTGTGTTTAAAAAGTAAACAATGGAGAAAACAGAGTGTTTTCTGGATTATTAATTATTTCAGGAAGCTACCACATAAACGTGAATTGGGCCACAGTAGAGGGATAAGAGAAGATCAATAAACCCTAATGAATAATTGGCAGAAATAAATTGCTTCATTCTGTGATGTTTGTACAAACACAGACACACACTATCCCAGGAGAATTTTAAACAGAAAGAGGTTTTTTTTTTTAAAAAAAAAAAGTAAATAGTATGCTAATTGGCAATGGAGATGGGAAGGAAAAAGTAACTGAGAGGCTTTCATTTCACAAGGAAGGAAGAGAAAAAAAAAGATTAAAAGCCAGGCAAGGAGGAGCAGTATTAATTATTTTCCCAATTTTCTAGTGTGGCTATGGCCAATAAATGTTTTTAGTGACAACTTGCATACTACATTAGCCTAGTGGTCAGGTGTTACAGTATAGTAGAAATGATTAATACTACTTGTTTAACTGATAGGTTATCAATCTTACAACACCTCAAAGTGAAATGGAGTATGACCCCAGACCCAAAATCAAAAAGACACTGAGAGATAATAAGGAAAATTTATTCAGATGACTGGCCGGGGCTAACTCTATCTACTAGGAAGAGAGTCAGCCCCCAGTTCCAGTAGCTTAGGGTTTATGAAGGCAAAAACCACATCCTTTACTGTGTGGAAAGAGCAAGCTTGTGTGCAGAAGCAAAAGGCAGTTGGTTAATCACCAGTCAAACCCAGTCAGCACTTTACCCATTCTGAAAATAATTTTTAGTTCTCAGAGATGATTACCTCTGGGTCAAGCCCCAGTTCCTGGAATTTGCAGGAAGGATTTGTAGTCATTCTAACAACACCACACAGTCGTGACCAGGTCATGATCAGGTACAAACACCATGTTTCCCTTACTTGGAGAACAATGGTTAATTTAACTATTTCATTCCCCACTGGTCTTAGTTACCTAATTAAATCTCTAATTTAGTCCATGTCTATTGTTGTTTTCCCCTCGGCCACTGCAGAGGAAAAACAGAGAAGTGGTGGGAGCTGAGCGAGCTGTCCGCTGTCTCAGGGCTGGGGTCCACAGAGCTGGGGGGATGGCGCAGGGGGGTCCTGTGAGGCACAGAGGCGAGCAGATGTGTATAGTATATGCACGTGGTTCCTTATTCAATTGAAGGAACTTATATTTATAGGAAAAAGGGGGTCAGGGGGATGGGGAATGGGGAAGAGAAAAGGAGATTGGTTGATGGGGGTGGTGAGTTGGCGGCCTGAGAATACCTCATTTGGGGGCCTGAGTGGCAGGAAATACGTGATACTAGCCACGTCTGTGGGGAAGGGTACAAAGAAGTTTTTCTGATACCTAATGCCAGTCATGCTGAGATGAAAATGCTGGTTTCTGTGGCTAGCCCATGGGGGTTGGGAGTCAGGGTTGATGGAGCCAGGAAACGCCTACTGAATTATCGGGGTTTCACCTCACTCATACATCCTTAACCCTTTGTTCTCCATGCCCTCAGTAGCAGTGCCAACAGGCAGAGCCCAAGAGTCTATTTTCTCAAACATGGGGGTTAGTGGGGTTTTGAGGATCATGAGCTTCACTGTTTGTACTCTTCTTCTTATGTGTCTAGTCCCAGCATTTAAGATGCAGGCCTCCTAAGAGACCCGGGAGAAGAAGCAACTAAGAGGCAGCAATTGCTAGTAAGGTGGTCAGTCATGGTGACCAGGAAAACAATCCTTCATAGCAGTTTTGTTGTTTCCTGCGGGCTTCTCTTTTAGCTAGTCTCTTAGAACTAGGGAACTGCTGTCTCTGACCACTCCTGAATGATTTGCATAAAAGCAACAGGTTTCTCCCAAGGCCATGCATAATCCTCCTTGTTTCAAGAAAAGTAAATCTAATCCTCTCCTATTTTGTAATACTACTTCAGCTAAAGAGTCTAATGACTTTTCAGGTGACTAATAGAGTTTTTAAAATCACTTAGATCTTGGTCAATCTGTCTGCTAAGAAGCTTAATGATCCCCAGTAATAAGCAGCAGTCCCCACCAATCCTGCCATACCTGTACCCACAAGAATGGGGACCAAGATTGGAATTGTCCTTTTGTATCGGTTAACAAGTCTTAGTCCTTTTAAAGGTTTTCTCCCTGCCTCCCCTGAATAGTAAAATGCCTGTGGAAGAATATGGACTAGAATACAAAATTCATCAAAACCTTTTGTCTGCAATGCTTGGAGTAAAAGGCAAGGGGTGATTTCAGATGTGCAAGAAAACCATGTACCCTCAGGGGCTACAAACCAGTTTGTTCCTGGATCCTCAGCCTCAATAACTGTTGAGCAAGAATGTTCATAAGGGGAGATTTGTAACGGGTAATTGTTGGATGAATAGCAGATTCCCTGTCCTTGTAAATCGCCGAAAGTAATTTTTTGGGAGCGCCCTCCCCCATGACAGATGTCTGGATGAGCCTGTATGTATTTTTGTGAGACCTTTAGCACATGTAATAGGGTGGCTCTGGGTCCAGGCCTAACCAACAATCTTTAGTCTGATTTGGACTACTGCTGTTTAGAGCCAAGAACATATCTTCCAAGGTTCTGTACAGAGATACTTTCCAAGGCATTGAAGTTTCTCTTTTTGGGAGAGGGTCTGAGGAGGTATTTAACTCAGGCTTTAAGGGAAGAGGTTTTGTGGGAACTACCTCTCCTATTTCTTCCCTAGACAGGAAGAGGTCTCTCCCTGGTTCTGTGGGATGGAGACTCTGGGCATTCTCTGTTTCGGGATAGTAAATTTTATCCCAATATCTCTTCCTGCTAGATACAGTCTAATTTCCCAAGTTTTACCTGCTGCCCAATTTGCCTCTTCCATGTCGTGCCAGTAAAGAGGTAGTATCTTGATGAGATTACAATGTCCTATTGCCCAGGAACAAATGTGGTCAGGGTTTGTCTCCTCCATCTATCTCAAGGTCACCCCTTTCTAAAGTTAAGTGTCACACTGTGTACCCCATGAAGCTTTTGTTACACAACCCCATTCAGCACAATGGAATTGGTCTTTATCACCACAGTTAGGGCTCCCTGGGGCTGGGCAAATAGAGAGAGAACTGGGTTGCTAGGAGATTCCTCTCTAAGCATTCTTTTCCACAGCCCGTCATTGGTTGTCTGGGGTCAGAATGATACACTCCGGGATCAGTGAAAGTCCTAGCTTCCTCTCCTTGATGTAGCCCAGTATCCATGTCTAACAAGTGGCAAAGACCCAGCCAAACAGAACAGGCTGTCCTGAGGTCTCTATTCTCTTAATAATCTCCCCAGTTCTTGTCCATCTTAATTCTCAATGGACAGGACCAACTTGTTGAGGGGTTCCCCTTTCAATAACTCCATACATTCTTATAATTATTAAAATCAAGAGTATTTTTGTCCCCCAAAGTTAATTTGTGTGGTTTCTGACCAGTCTTATCTTGGTTGGGTCGTCTGTCTGTTGTACTCTCCATTTTCTGGTGACCTGATCTGGCTCTTCAAGCTTGACTTGGGACTTGTGTATCCAGGGGTGTTTCCCAGCTACCTTGATGGTCGTTGGAGTGGTGAGGACCACAGTCCAGGGTCCTATCCACTGGGATTCCAAAATCTCTGATGGGATGCATTTAATCCACACAAGATCTCCAGGAGAAATTTGAAGCATATAGTCTTTCTCTCCAGTAGAAGCAGGGGACACAGAAATGTAAATGGTTCTCACGGTCTGGTGAATTTCTTTATTTACCAAGCGGAGAACCTGTAGGGACTTGAGAAGGGTGGAATTAGTCATTTCAGCTAATTTTTCTTCCCCCAATCTGGGGAGTAGAGGGGGAAGCCTACCAAACATGATTTCAAAAGGAGTAATTCCTTTTATGTAGGAGTACACCTCATATGGAGTAGGGCAAAGAGGAGGAGGCTCACCCAGTTTTCACCAGTCTCCAATCTTACTTTAGTTAATGTATCTTTTAAAGTTCTATTCATACTTTCTACCTGTCCTGAACTCTGTGGTCTATAAGCACAGTGTAATTTCCATTGTATTCCTAAGGTCCTTGTCATGAGTTGAGTAACTTTGGCTATGAAAGCCAGGCCATTGTCGGACCCCAGGACTAATGGGAAGCCAAAACACAGAACTATTTCTGAAATTAATTTCTCTACAGCCACCTGAGCTGTCTGGGTCCTGGCTGGAAATGCTTCATTCCATCCTGGAAAAGTATCTACAAACACAAGGAGATAGCGATACCCATGAGGTCCAGGTCTTACCTCCATGAAGTCTACTTCCAAATTCATTCCTGGTTCCCTGCCTCATACTCTCGTTCCTTCAGGCATGGTTGATCAGTTACTGGGATTTACCTGTGTGCAATACTCACAGCGATGGGACACTTCTCAAGCCATTGAATAGAAGCTATATAATAGCTTCTTTGGAGAAATTCCCGAGTTTTGTCCCCCACAAATGGGGCTCTGGTGTAGCTGCTGTATCAAAGTTCACCCTAGTGCCTTAGGAATTAGAATCCTTCCATCCTTGTTTATCTATCTTTGCCTGGTGAACATTTCCCAGTTCTCTTCCTTTTCATTCTACAAGAGGGATCTGGGACACTGGTGTGGTGGCAGTACCTGAAGGATGGGTGCAATCCCCACTGGTCTTAAAGCAACCTCTAGCTGTCTTATCAGCAAAAGCATTCCTTGGGCTTCAAAAGTTTTTAGAGGCTGATGTCCTCTACAATCTATTATGGCCACCATTTTGGAGAGCCATAATGTTTCTAACAGAGCCAATATTTCTGCTTGATTTTTTATTTCTTTTCCTTCAGAAGTTAAGAGCCCTCTTTCTTTATATATCGCTCTGTGTACATGTGTGGTGGCAAAAGCACAATGGATGTCTGTATAAATGTTGACAGTTTTTTCCTTTCCCTAGCTTGAGAGCTTCTGTTAAAGCAATTAATTCTGCCTTTTGGGCAGATGTCCATTGGGGAAGAGCCCATGCCCATTGTACTTACTGGGCGGTGACCACAACTGCCCCTGTTCACCTTTTTTCCATCCTGGAGATAACGTCCATCTGTGAACAATGTCTCTTCCAGTTGGGGCCAAGGAACATCGGTAATGTCTGGTTGAGTTCCCTAGAGAGACTCGAAAATCTCCAGACAGTCATGTATCAGTTCCTGGAGATCATCATCAGACAGCAGTGTAGAAGGATTCAGGGCTGTAGTCTTGGAAAATCTTATTGTGAGAGGGACAAGCAAAAGAGTTTGGTAGTGGGTGATTTGGGCATTTGATAACCATCTGTCTGGAGGGCTGCGGAGCAAGGCCTCCCCTGAATGTGGTGCTACTAAGCTTAAATTTTGTCCCAAAGTCAGTTTAGAAGCCTCTTTTTACCAGGATTGTAGTGGTGGCTATGGCTCTCAGACAGTGTGGCCATCCCGAGGCCACTGGGTCTAGTCTCTTAGATAGGTAGGCTACTGGCCTGTTCTAGGGTCCCAATGTTTGGGTAATAACCCCTTTTGCAATGCCATGAGTCTCTGCCATAAATAATTGGAATGGTTTGGTGACATCTGGCAAGCCTAGAACTGGAGCAGTAGTCGGTACTTGTTTTAAAGATTTAAAACCCTGATATTCCTCTTCTGTCCATTTTAAGGTTATTTTCTTTCCCCCAGTGCTAGCATACAAAGGTTTTGAAGTCTCCATGAACCCAGGATCCACAGGGATTCCCTGAGGAATTCCTGGACTTGTTTTTTCATGGTTGGCCATGGGGTTTTTAATATTGCCTTGATGTACTTTGTGGACAGGGTCCTCTGTCCTTTCATCTCATATCCTAGGTAGGTGGCTACTTTTGAGCAAAACTGGGCCTTTTTAGCAGAGATGCTGTACCCCGGTTTATCAAGGCATTTAACATATCCCTGGTTACTTGTTCACAAAGGGCCTGAGATGGTGACCTCAAGTCACGCTAGCTATCGGGGACACTCCCAGACCAGAGCTTTGCCACTCCCCCAGCAAGAAAATCTTTAAAAGTCCTGACTTAAACTTGGATGGGGGGCTTTTTTTTTCTCTGTCTGGACTGCTGGTAGAGACGTGCGAGACCGGGCTGGTGAGTGTGCCCAGGGGGGAGGAAGGGAACTTCCACTTTAACATGTGTGCTATTTCTTTTTTTCTCCACTTTTTGGGGTGATTTTGTGCACTTGATGTTGACTTGTGAACCTCACAGACCACATGGTGACTGGGCGGCTTTCCTATCCAATTCCCCCTTCCCTTAACTGATTAATTAGAATAAATGTGTGATAAGAAGTACATATTTTTGTCCCTGTGTATAATTCTTTTGCATTAGAGGACACGAACTCGGTGGGGAAATGCAGCAGTAAAAAAAAAGATATAGCTATGCCAAAATTTCCCCGTTACAAAGATATATAATTACTGTGCAAATGAAGGATTGACTTTTCATATACCTAAACATAACAGCAAAATATTAATAAACCAAGAAAATAAACATGCACTTTAGGAAGCATGGACTTTAATATATTGCATAGAGAAAAAAATGACAATACGTCCAAATATTATTTTTAGGTAGGAAGATCAATTTCTATTTCAAATACCTTACATATTTTATCTCTGTGATTACCACAAAGGCATCATGCAATAGCTATTTCCATGTTTTAAAAAGAGTATTTTTATATTTTTAAAAATAATTTGGAAATTTGAACATGCCTTAAAGGCAGTTTCTTCAGTCTACTAAGCAAGGCAAATCAGAGAAAGACTTAATTGATTAACATCTATCTTTTTTTTCAAAATAATCTGAAACAGCATGCAAAATCAAAGTCAAAAAGGTTAACAAATTGAAATCATATTTCAGAACCAGGGAAATAAATTGCAAGCAGGTAAATCATAGTAAATTTCTATAACCAGGGGCAAAAAAAAAAAGAGGCTTAACAATGAGTTCCTTGGTGGAGTTAACTTTTTTGCTGGAACCAAATTCTAACAGAATATGTCTTGTGAGGATTTATATAGGGCACATTAAATAACGTAATAGATGGTGTCAGAGTAAATGAAGGAGCAAATTTCATATGCCTCTTTCTTGTTGCTGTCTCCATAAAAACTGAGAACATCACATTAGTCTGCGGCACAGGAAGGGCATCTTCGAAGGGCAAAGCTAATAGCCAGGTGCATTGCTTCTCCGCCTTGGACTCTTACTCAAGGGCATTGATGTGTTGAGGAGGAGAGAAAGCCATTTCCTTGACATGGTCTCTTCTAACCATGTGCATTGCTTCCTTCCAATAGGGCCTTAAAAGAAGGTCTGGAATGGTGTAATTAGGGCTTGCATTTTTGGATGGCCTCCTTGTAAACACCTTCACTGGGGGTTTGGCAGAAGACATGCTGCATATAACACAGGAAGCTTCACCAGCTTTTTACCTCCTGGGGGATCACACCTCCCTGCAGTGCTAGTAACCATAGGCCAGAAGGAAAGACTGAAGTTTTGGGTGACTGCTTTTGATTTGCTCCTTGAAAGACAATTCATAGTGTAAAGACAGGTGCTGATGCTCAAAAGAACAACATAATTAAATCCCTCAGTCTCAAACTTCCTCTGAACTCAAACACGTAAACCTTAGAAAGGTTTGTAACACAACTAAGATCAAATTTGTCATAAGTATCAACCAAAGATTATGGTTTAGAAAAAAAGTAAGTCATATATTTTTTGTGGAAAAGAGATTAGGATAACTTTAAGATCACACATTATTTTTATTTCGAATCTTTGTCTAAAATAGCTATCATGTTCTGAATAAGACATATTTCCAACTCTATATTAAATGCTTCAATAGACTATAGAAGTTCATAAATTCAGGCAAAAGGAGATTGGGATTTAAATAATTTAGATTTATGATAATACTATTACCCTGTGATTTCATTTTCTACATTCTTGAATAGAAATCAGATATTTTAACTCAATTGCATGGATTTTATAGGCTGAGAAAGATGAAGAGAGCAAACTAATAGATTCCATGAAACTCCTCAAGCAGTTAAAGACTCATATCATAGGATGAGTGACCACTAAACCCTCAAACAGAGATGAAAAAGCCATTCTGGAAGATATAAGGTATCCCAAGACTATGGTCACTATCTCAGAACCACTGAACAAGTCTTTGCTTCTGCAACAGGCCTCAAGTTTGTATTCTCTGATACTTCCAAAGCTACCTTAAGCTGCATTTATTTACCTCAGCAAATTCCTACATGTTCGCAAAGTCCTGTGCTCTATGTTTATGGTGTCTTGAGAACCTGGCCCACCTACTGTGTGTTGCTTGTTCTACCAAGACAAGCACTTGCTAAGCTGAACCTCAAGACCCATGTGACTACATCAGAAAATGAGTCTGTTGTTTCTCCACTTGCCCTTTAAACTTTCTTTGGGAGTCAGTTCTTTTCCTACTTCTGCATAAAATCTCTGATGAAATCCCTCTGTTCCTCAATCACTATTAGATAATAAAAGAAATCTCATTCACTTTCAATCATAACAACAGTAATAAATATAATAAATATACCCAGCCCAGTGTAACTTATGCAAAGTCTAAATTTTATTTGAAGTTAAAACCTCTCATTGTTCCCAGGACAGTCAAGTTCAGGAAGCTGAAATGGGAAATATATTCAGCTGCTTTTCTATTTTCCCACCTCACTGCCTGTTCTCCCAAATGATTTCCTAACTCTCATTTGCATCGCTGGAGGTGTTGAGCAGAGAAAAGAAGAAAAGGACAGATCAAGGACACTCTATCCGGTACCAACAGATGTCTAGTTTCCTCTTTCTGGAACAGAGGACTGAAGCCGACATCCCTCCTTGGATGCTATTGTGGTCCCCTAAAGCATCATGTGTTTGTGATTAAGCCTCATATTCATCCTCTAGATGATGGCAATTTGGGAGAGTTGTGGTGCCTTTGAGAGGTGGAGCCTTGCTTGAGGTGTGTTACTGGGGTTCCATTGAGGTTTATTAGCACAGTTCTGAGCCTAGCAAACCACCACTTGCACTCAGGAAGGTGACTTAGATGTGAGCCAGCCTCTGCTCTGCCATATCATCATCAAATTTACCCTTGAAACTGTATCCCAAAGTAAACCTTTTCATCCCATCGGCTGCTTTTGGTCAGGTATTTTGTTCCAGCAACGGGAAGTTAACTCTCACAGATAAGCTTATGCAGGTTCCTCACTCCTATAACAACTGAGCAGAGAGACCAGATCTTCTGGCTTTGTTTCATCACCCTGATAGGATGTAAGATGGCTGCAGAATAGCTCTCTGGGGTTCATATCTGGACCCCAGTGAACACTCCCAAAAATTCTTACCCTCTCCCCACCACCAACACCACTACCACTACAGGCACCCAGTTCAAATTTTCTGCTTTCCCCTCTGTCTTGACATGTAAGAACATAGTTGAGGCCTCCTACCTTTAGAGTCCTGGATAAGCTTCCTCTGATTTCTCTGGAAGCTGGTTTATCCACCTACAGAGGGCTTCAGAAAGACTAGGTAAGGCTTTCTCCGATCCTCCGGCGCCCTCTGTTGGTCTTTTACTTTCTCAATGTCTGCAGTTTTGAAGGCCTTAAACTCAAAAACTCAGGCACCCCCAGGGCCTGAGCTTCCCAGGCTCACCTTTCCCAGTCGCACTCAGGGTACGGGACACTGAACAACAGCATGAATGAGCAGAGATTTAGCCTATAATTTGGCCCTGAACTTAGCTACAGAGGAAATATAGAGTTCCTAATCGTGTGTATCTTTTTGTGTGCTTGTTGGTGGCTTTTACTTTACTTTTGACGTGGTCACTACATAACCAAGACTGACCTCACATTCATGATATGCCTGCCTCAGCAGTTATGGGTGGTGTTCACCCCACACCCTGCTCTAGTATGTCTCTTGTCCATCCAAAAATAGAAATGGATGATATAATAATTTTCTCCTTTCTAAAAAAATATATATATATATATATACCTGAAAGAAACAATGAAAGGAAGGAAGGATTTCTTTCTGGCTTATGATTTGAGGGTACAGTCCATCATGGCAGGCAAGGCATAGCAGCAGGTGGATGAAGTGGCTGGTCACACTGTGTCCACAGTCAGAAGGACAGAGAGAAGAATATTAATTAATTAACTCACTTTCTTCTTTTTATTGAGTTCTCAGCCCATGGAATGTGGACTAGTACCGTTCCCATTCAGTTTATGTCTACCCACCTTGGTTAAATCTCTCTGGAAACCCCCCCCCCACACACACACACAGAGCTTTGTCCCCTAGGTGATTTGAAACTCTGTCAAGTTGGTAATTAATGTGAACTATCAAAGGTGGGCACCTCAGGAAGAGATTAAAGATGAGCTCAAATGTCCAATATGCTCCAAGTATAAGTATCTTATTGAGATACTTTGTATAGCTCCACATTGCCTCAGGTCAAGGAGAAATCTTCTCAGTTGTCTTTTAAGAGTTTACTGTCAGGTTTGGAATCTCCCAGCAGAATAGCTCCAGGAAGTGCTACAAAGACTAGATGAGCAATTGGTTGGCCTGACTTTTTTTTTTTTTTTTTCTGGGAAATGACTTCAAAGACTCGTGTTTTGAAGACTTAGTCTGCAATTCAATATTCAGAGATCGGGCTTAGGCAAAAGAATTGGATCATGGGAGCTCTGATCTAATCAATGGATTCATTTATTGGTAAAGTCACAATCTGGTACAATATCTGGATATGCAAAAAAAACAGGAAGTGGGACTTACTTGGAGGAAGTAGATCAAACAACTTCCTTTAACCACTGACCTTCTCTCCAGTCCACGGAAGTAGACCATTTGGAGCTCTTTAAGCCCCCCCCCCCTCTCTCTCTCTCGCTTGCTCGCTTGCTCGCTCTTGCTCTCGCTCTCGCTCTCTCCCTTACCCTTTGTCCTCCCTCTCTCCCTCTCTCATTCTCTCTCTCTCTGAAAGTCATGGATGCCACCAGGTGAGCAACATTCCTCTACCATAGCCTAAATACAATGAATCTAACTGATTACAGGATGAAACTTGCAAACATGATCCAAAATAAATCTTTCCTCCTCATAACAGGATTACCTAAAGTATTTATGTCAAAACTAGCTGAATAACACACATAAAAATTAGACACTTAACATTATCACTTTTCACTTCATAACTATGGCCTTGACTTCATGACCTGATAACCTCATACTCTCCCCTTGATATCTGAGGTTGAATTTACAATGAAAAAGCAAGTGTACTGTGACAGGGTCAGGAGGAAGAAGGAGAAAACAGGAAGAAATGAACCTAGTCAGTGGAGTTAAAGGTCTTTACAATGAAAACTTTAAGACTCTATAAAGAAAAAAAATCAATGACACTAAAAGAAAGACCTCCCATGTGCATAGATTAGCAGAATTATTATTGTGATAATGACTAGATATTACTGAAAGCAATCTATAGAGTTGACACAATCCTAATGAAAACTCCAATGACATTCTTCACAGAACTAGAAACGACTTCTAAAACTGATATGAAAAACACCCTGGCTAGCCAAAGCAATCCTAAGCAGAAACAGAAATTCTGGAAGCATCACAATTCCCAATATCAAATTACACTTCAGAGCCACAGTGACAAAAAACAGCATGGAACTGTCACAAGAATAATGTGCCACAATGTCAGAGACTCACCTGGAACCTAGAAGGAAGGCAGTTCACAGATGGTTCGCCTATACATCTATACATCTATACAATGCTGTGATGCATTACATGAGCTGCCAGGGGAAATTGGCCAACAGTGTTGAAAGCAAGCAGAGGACACTGCTATACAACATCAACCAGTGTGACAGGAGCTACATACCTGTGCCACAGTGGCATTCAACCTATGTAGGTAATCAAGGGCTCTCTGATTGGCTAAGTGATCCACTCAGTGGCAAGGAAGCCAAATGTCCATGGAGACGAAGAATCTGGACTGTAAGGAAAAGCTTCCACTAATCATGGGCCCAAAAAGAGGTTACACTCTTTACAGTCTCACCAAATTAGCAACAGTTATCCCATTTTACCTATGCTGATCTCACTTTCCTTTGGAAAGCTTGTTTTTTTTTTTATTTTCAGAAGGCAACAAGAACCATGGACAACCTAATTCTACCAACAAGACCAGAAATGATAGCTGACTCCCTGGGAGGAGAACCACCCCTTATGCATCAGCTAGGACTCTGGTGAACCCACAGAGGAAGTGGAGAGATGAGCAAGAGAGCTACTCCCACAGCAAACCTGATAACCTGAACCAGGATGATGAAGACAGACACTGAGGATGCTCAAATCCCTCCAAAGCTGAAACATAGAAGATGCTGAGTTCAACATGAAAGTAGACTTAAAACTCACCCATCATGGTTCAGGGAACTTTACAGAAGAAAGGGTAGAAATATTGCAAGAGTCATTGTGGGGCAGTATCCAGAGGCATTGCCCCCCACCATGACTGACTTCTGTTCACATAACACAGAGCTCTCAATTCCACAGGGCATACTAGCAATCCCACTTCAGCAGAAGGGGTGC
>PVHP010044250.1:0-14170 GCA_004024765.1 Zapus hudsonius
CCCCACACTGGTGGCAGGAAAACTATGACTTCCCACATCCACTTTCCCCATCCAACTCCCCTTTTCCTGATCTACTAAATTAGAATAAATGTGTAATTAAAATTTAATTCTGTCCCTGTGTACAATTCTTTGGCATTAGAGGACAAGAACTCAGAGTAGGAGGAGGGGGAAGGGAGGATTCCAAAACTCTCTCTCTCTCTCTCTCTCTCTCTCTCTCTCTCTCTCTCTCCCCGCATTGCTTACTATTAATTAGTAGGAACCCGTATCATAACCCGGAAGTAGAAAACCTTACTAAGATGTTCTTACTTCCTTGGTATTCAATGTTTCCTATGTGTACTTTTCTTTGTTTTTGATTTGGTTTGGTTTTGTATTTTGTAATCACAGGTATAGGGTGAGCTGGATTCCTGACAATCATGCCCTAATCAATCACCTTTTCAAATGAAGACCAGTAATGCCAGTCTGAAGGATGATACAATAAAACTCATGATTAGTATGGTGGAACCAAATAACAGGCTTACTTTCAGGAGCTTAGAAAATACTTTGAAGTTGCCTTGTTAGTGTGTTTTTGGTTACTAAATAATCCTACTAAAAAGTCTGTTTCTTTTCTTTGTATAGGGCGCCTCCTAGTGGGAGACTGGAGAACTGCATCCAGAGAGACTGGTCCAACTCAAGGGATCTTGGGGATTCTGTTCATTTTAGGGGGTGATGTTGAGGATAAGTGCTTAAAGGGGCAGAGGATTTTGAAACTGACTGATTCCTACCTTTTTTGGGGTAAAAGGCACCCTCACACTGATAGAAGCAATTACAACCTGTTGCCTTTGAAATGAGTAGGTTTGCTTTACAGCTAATTGGAGAAAAAGTATTTCTTGAGTTCAGAACTTAATGCTTTTGAAGATCTTTTTTTAAATATATATTTATTGTCCATAATGTGTTACATTATTCAGTGGGCAAACAATGAGTTGTCATCCCCAATTCCCCAATGCCCCCCTCCCCATCCCCAATCAGCTGGATATCCTTCTCCGTGTACCATCTGGATCAGTCCTTGTGGCAGGGGACCCTGGATAGCCTAGTACTCAGCCCGGTCCTCCTGGCCCAAGTGTGTTGATACTGAAGGGTGCCATGCCTCTGGATAGTCTCCCCCACCGGCTCTCACAATAGAAGATCTTTTTGAAAGGAAGAGACAGCCTCCTGTGATACTAATGTGAATACAATGGAAGAAAAAGAGCAGTTGCAGAAATGGAATTAGGATGTGGTTAACAATCTTGTCACCCTGGTGACATTTGGATAAGGTGCTGGGTTGAGGCCATTGAGATGGGAGGGGGTCAGGCCATACAGTGTAGGGCAGGGGAGGAACTCCACAATGAAGAATAAAATACAGACACCTGAAAACATGGTTTACGATCCAGATTTTTCTATGGTGATTAAATCTTAGGTATTGTTTTTTTAATTTGTTTCTTTCTTTGTTACTTCTCTGTTTCAAACAATCTCATTCTGGTGATTTTTTTTTTTTAGAGTCTTGGCTTCCTTGCCAAAAAGTACCAATAAAATGCAGGTGGTCTGGAGAGGTTATAAAACTGCAAGATGAATTCATCAATCAAAGTGTAGACTGTCTGTGTAATTGGAGTTGGTATACAGGCTTTCTGGGATTTCATGAAGCTCTAACAAGATGTGTAACATGTGTGCATGTGTGTGCGTGCGTGCGTGCGTGCGTGCGTGCGTGCATGCATGTGTGTGTTCATGCATGCGCAAATTTTTCTGGATTCTATAGCTTTAATCAGATTCCCAAAGGGCCCATAATAATAATTTTTAAAAGGAACCCAACTATGCAGGACTCTTCACATATAGAAAAACCAGTTGCATTTTAATGGTGTCCCTCAGTGTAATGTCAGTCTTCGTAGAGCTCTGAGAGAAGCCATGAGTTCTCAGTGTGTGAACACATCAAGAAGCAGATGTCAGGCTGGAGAGATGGCTCAGCGGTTAAAGCATTTGCCTCCAGTGCCTAAGGCCCTGGGTTCAATTCTCCAGGACCCACATAAGCCAAACCCACAAGGTGGCGGCCCTGGTATTCTCTCTCTCTCTCTCTCTCTCTCTCTCTCTCTCTCTCTCTGTATCAATCTGCTTGAAAATGAATAAATAACATATTTTTTTTAAAAAGAAGCAAATGTTGGCCTTCTCACTTTGCATGTAGTTACAAGAAGTTCCCAGGTAACTTTTGCACTGAATGAAGATATGTCTCCCAGCTAAATCCAGGAGGTGATGTGTGTTCCTGCTGTCGATGATAGCTCCTGAGAGGTCTAGCCTCCATTAACCAGCTTTCTTCTGCATGAATTAAACAAATATCTTGATTGATGCTTTAAAAAAAACACCTAAGAGTAGTAGCAATCATTTTTCCCCAAAGATTAGTTTTGTAAAACATGAAAAATACTTTCCCTTCAGGGGTTAAAGGCATACTCAGCATGTTCAGTTGTTATCAAAATGAAGTCACAAATTTTTTATGTCACTTACTTAATGTTTGTGGTCATTATTAAATAAGTGTCACAGACCTTTGCTTCATCTGAGAAAGGATTTGTTTAAATACTATTTATTTGACAATCATTAGGTCTCCAGAGTCCAAGGATAACAAGGGTGATAATGTCCTGTGATGCTATCTAACCTCTTTTATGGCATCAGCTTGCCCAAGGATTGCCTTTAACAAATGCTGAGTTCTGAAGAAATGCTGTTGTATTAATCTATCTGTCCTGGCCTTCACCTCCCCACCAGGCTATAATCACACAAGAGGTGGGTGTCTAAGAGCATGCTAGCCAATATCCATCATCTGAAAGCAAGGCCCCTGTCAGATGACATGTGATCCAATGTCATTACCCCTTTCTTCCTGAACTCCCTGTTCTTTCTGCTTCAGAAGGGCAGGACAGTGTTTTCAAATTCATGAAAAACTACATGTGCAGAAAAGTCTAAGACATGAGTAATCCTCCCCTCCTTTTGGGTCTTGGTTTATGTCTTAAAGCGATCGAGTATCTTTCTGTTGCTTTTGGAGACTAAGAGGAATTTCCATGATTGATTTTAATAAGCCTTTGAGTTATTAGCACAAGTAGACAAAGGTCTTTAGGAAAAAGGTCTTCAAAAATTGAAGTTTAGCAATTTAAAAAGTTCACTTCCTTACTGATATTATTTTCAAACCAATTTCAAATTTGACAACCATAAACGGTTGGATCTGATGAAAATGAAAGCAGGACACTTAGCAGGTTTTGTCTAAATGAAAGCAAATGTCTTGAGCTGATAGTTTTAATCTTTGGGAATTAATTGGCTACTAAACACAGTTCTTTTGAAACTAAGAAGGCTTCATTTTAAATGTTACATGTGAATTTGCAGAACAGAGGCTTGGGGGTGCTTGCTTCCCCCCCTTAGGACCACACTGCCTCTCCTTGCCCAGCACTAAAGACACAGACTTGGCCATGGGCCAGCACCTTTCAGCACCACACCATTAAGAACTCTTGGAAGTGCCATTTACGTGAAAAGGTTTCAGTTCTCCTTCACCAGACAGATAGGCAGTCAGGGCATGTTTGACACATTCAGTTTTTAAAAGGAAGAGGAGGAGGAGGAGAAAAGCTTTCAAAATTATGCAGATCAAAGTGAAAGTTAGTGAAAATGAAGCCATTTGTCTGACTTGGGGTGTCAAAGACCCACAGTCTCATAGTACCTCATAAGACTTACTAGATAAAGCTAATTCTACAGGAGAGCCAGACTCCAAATAAAAAGGTTTCCCAGCTTTCTGAAAAAGGTCCACATACCAGAAATCAAAGGTGCCCACTTCTACCCCTGATATATTCTAATTGTTAGAATGGAAATGACCACGAGAGACCACTCTGAAAGGAAAGGTTTTTAATAGGAGGAAAAGCGAGCTGCCGGGCATTTTTCACCAAGGGTGGCGAAAAAAGCGCGCGAGGCAGGTTTAGATCAGGGCTTTTAAGGGGAAAACGTTCAGGTTGGGGTCTGGTTGGTCACATGAGGTTGGGTGCGGGGCTCAGGGGGTCACGTGCTCTCAGGATCAGGAGGGGGTCGGAAGGACAGTCTCTCGGAAGGACAGTCTCTCAGGCCAGGTGTTGTTTCTTGTTTACTAGAGGAAGTCTTTATCTTTGATCTTTGTTGATACTGAGTCTGGGTTGGGAAGAGGATCAGGATGCAGCCTGAATTCCGACCTTACACTAATGACTTAAGACCTCTTATGTAAGCTGGTTAAATGAGAGAGAAAATTCAAAAATTTATTTCCACTGGTTGATGCATTTCTTTGAAGGCCCCTAAATGTTGAGACACACAGATGAGAATAAGAAGGCAAGTCGGGAGCGCCTTTTGGAGACCGGTCCATGGACTTGAGAGAGCAGGTCTGCCCCCTGGGGCCTCTCCATGGGCTCCTGTGATGCCAGTGCAACACCAGACCCCAGATAAAACCAGCAGCAAGATGATCTGGACTCTTCCCTCCTTCCATTGAATTGTCTCTACATCACCAGTGCTCAATGCTCAATTACCTGCAATCATGTTTTTACCTCCCGCTGATAATTCCAAACTAATTCCTAATGGATCTTGGAAGACTTTTCAAATCACTCTGCTTTTTGGTATGCACGGAAGTTAATTTCATGTCACTATCTTAGCACCCGGATGGAACTGGAAACCTAAGTGATGACATTAGACAGTTTACTCTTCTCACAATGACAAAATTTATTGAATGTAATTTTATTGACACCAAAAAAGTCTTAATTTTTTGTGACAGGAATGTACATATTTGAACTATTGGATTTTTTTTATAATTGGTAACTTATCCTTCTTACAAACCAGAATTGATCTAGTGATTTTTTCAAACTTGACTTTTCAAATATTCTAAATGTTCTCGAGATAAGTTATAAATATAATTATAAACATATTTTAGGACATCTTTAAAGGCAACTACACACTTGGGAGGCATAGGTAGGAGGATTGTCATGAGTTCAAGGCCACCCTGAGACTACAGAATGAATTCCAGGTCAGCCTGGACTAGAGCAAGACCCTACCTCAAAAAAACCAAATAAATAAATAAATAAATAAATAAATAAATAAATAAATAAATAAAGGCAACTATGTTCAAATCAATGATTAAAAAGTCAAAAGAGATTATACTGATCCCACGTTTACATATATTTAGGAATGTATTCCATATTTCATTAGAATTAATCGCATAAGCCAACATCATCTCTGCTGAAACTTCTACAAAATCCCAATGAAAGAAAATGCCATATGAAGCTGAATGAACCCCCCAAGGCTTGAATTTTTCAGTTTTAGTTATACTTATGTTTATCAATAAGTAACTCAGCCAATCAATTCAAACAGACGAAGCAACAGGAAGATTGTTTTAAACAAGTTAATGAGTAAATATACCATGGCCTTGGTGACTGTGTCATGTCCAAAGCAGATCAGTTATGGAGGCACATGCCTGTCATTCCAGCCCTTGGAAGAATGATGCAAGACAATCTTGAGTTCAAAGCCAACCTGGACCACAAAGCAAGTTCCAGGACAGCATGGGTGAAGAACAAGATTCTGCCTCAAAAAAAAAAAAAAATCAGTTTTTTAAGGACAAGTTTCCAATTTTAGAACTTTGACCTTCTGTCTATACTCTTATACCTGTAAATAAATACGGCATTATTTTGTAATCCCCTGAGTATGTGTGGTTTAAGTTTTTATTTACATACTTTTTGTGATATATTTGGGAAAGATGGCATATGTTAACGTTGGCATCAATAAAAAAATAATGTGGACACTTGAAAGGAAAGAGTAAAAGGAAATATAATAAAATAAAATAATAAGAAAAATAATATATGTACAGACATATTATTGTCATCTTAAAGCAGAGCTACATAAAAAGAAAAAAGAAGTCACACACATGGATCCAATCATATTTATATCAAAATATGTCGAGTTTCCATTTAAAATGTTACAGAAATTATTTTGAACTCATCTAAAAATTACTTCTTTCTGAGGCCTCTGGGCTAGGCCTATGTGATCTGAATAGTCACAGACATTTATTGTCTAATAAGTTTTTTCATTATCAGTATAGCTGTTGCACTATTTCTTTTAATTTTCACAGAGACATATAAACCTGGATATTTTTCAACAATCATAAGAGCAGTCTCTGCCTACAACAGAGTGAGAAATCTATAAATTGATTTCCCATTATTAAAATATAACGTTCACATTGCAAATTATTTAAATATGTGTTGGGTTGAGATGGGTTATTAAGAAATCAATGTCATATGCTTACAGACACATATGCCTATGAATTAAGTTTCCAAAAACAGTAGGTACTCAGGACACTACTCTGTATTTCTTTAAACAACACTGCAGGGAAATTTACTTATGTGGACAGAATAAGAGGAAGTTTTACATTGATCCTCTTCTTGTCTTTGTTCTGGTAGAAAAAAATAGGCATTTATTAATAGCATTCGGTGAGAGCTGGTGAACATAATGTTTGTTCCTTTGGCAATAGCTGGTGTGATCACTTCCTGTGGCTTCCACAACAAGGACCAAAACCTAGGACTGAAGCTGGACATGGTGGCACATGCCTTTTACCCCAGTTCTTGGGAGGAAGAGGTAAGAGAATCGCTGTGAGTTCAAGGCCAGCCTATTAACTACAGAATGAGTTCCAGGTTAGCCTGGGTTAGAGTGAAACCCTACCTTGACCAAAACCCAAAAAACTAAGCCTGAGGCCACAGAAATCTATTCTCTTGCAGTTTGGAGTCTTGAAGTCTAAAAGCAAGGTGTTGGTAGAGAGGTGTTCTCTCTGATCACTCTAGGCAAGAATTCTTTGGCCACTTCCTCCCTGTGTGTCCTCACGTGGCTGTCCCTTTGTGCTTGTCTCTTGTCCATTCTCATCCCTTCATTGTACTTGGCTACCTCTGGAAAGGTCCTATCTCCAAATCAGACTGTATTCTGATGAAGTAAAGGGTAGGATCTCACCATGTCTGAGGTAAGACAGGTATCAGAGAACTAACTTGTTGATGATTAGCTCTCCTGTCTTAGAAATGAACAGCAATGAAGATAGGCATGGGATCCATTGATAAAAATGGCAGGATGAAGAACCAGGAAGCTGAAATTTGAAACTATGAAATTCCTTGTAAAAGTAAATATCAGGTAGAAGTGTATGAAGTTACTAAAATATCCAACTCTCTTTGTCTATAAAGATGGTTCATCTGTTGAAATTAATAAATTAGTGAAATAAAAAGAGAAGAAAGGATCTATGTAGCTTTGGAACTAAAACAATAATAGGTCACAGAGGTGGGAAACCTCCCTGAGTTGTTGGTCAGGGAGACCCCTGAGCCCCCCAAAACAATACAGTCTATTGTCACTGCTCTTGGTGGCCCATCAAAATTAGATGGTGAGATAAAGATGCCACACATTTTGATGGCAGAAATCAAGCTGGAACTGTCCATGCTGGCTAGCTGTCATAATGCTGGAAGTTTCTCTTCAGACTGCTGGGGGAAGGAGGTCATCAACGGTCATACTCAGATGTGGAGGCTATGTGCTACCCAAGTGACCCGTCAGGCTCAGTGTGCCCACTGGTATAAGAGTGACTATCATCGGGTAGCCCACTGCTTTCAGATAGATTCGAAGTCCATTCCACAGGCAGACATTCATGCCTTATATAATAAACCTTGCCAGGAGCCTGTTGCTGGGGAGGTCATAGACTATGTGGCTAAGCCATTAGTGTTATTTTGCCAAATGGACATATGCCAATTTCTGGTTTCTAAATATTTATGTCCAGGCCCTTAGATGAACCATTCTCAGCCTTAGCTGAAAGGCTTCTTTGTGGAATAGGTAGAAGTTACTAACTGGTCAAAGTGTTAACTGTCAAAAGTGACTGTCGCATGCTTGGCCCCAAATAGGACATCTACATGAAACCCTTCAAGGCTCAGGGAACATTGCTGAAGAGAGACTGGATGGTTCTAAGAACCAGAGGAAGGGGTCTGAAATGTGGAATTCCACAATGTGCATTGTGGAATACTATTCTCCAGATAGCACAAGGCCTGTACAACTCTGGGTCCATCAACATTCTATCACAGAAGAGCCCCTAAGACCTCACCCCCTCACTGAGTTTCAGGAAGCTGTGAATGGTTGCTGGGGAAGGGGAAGACATTTTCTTCAATGGGTCAGACACTAGCAAGTTGCCCGCATTCTGGTAAATCACCCTGCATCAAGAAATGAAGCTGGGAAACACTCTCCACATGCAGTTCAACACCTTGAGTTCCATGGGGAAGGGAACAGGGGTGGGGCAGCTGAGGGACCCCTGGGGAGCAGGTCCCCCATTCTCAGATCTGCAGGCAGCCCTCTTCTCCTGGAGCTGCGTGCCGGGTGGTCCGGCTAACAAAGCTTCCTGTCATAAAGCTATCGCTCAGTGCAGGGCAAGTGCATTCATCGTGCATGCCAGGTTCCAAACAGTTCATTGAAAACTTCTTGGGGAAGTAATTAAAGCAAGCTGAGCTGTGGGAAATGCTCCAGGAGGGGAGGGACGCTCATTTGGAGAGGAGCTCTCCAATTCACATGTTTCATAAACCAGGGGTAAACTTAGTTCAGATGAGTAACACACACACACACACACACACACACACACACACACACACACACACACACACGCACATTGCAGGACTCAAAAGCAGAGTTGAGGTCAAGGGCAGATCAGACAGAATTGCATGGTCCTAAAGAAAGTGAAGGATCTTGTCTCCAAATCTTTTGTTGATTGTGTTTCCTTACAAGATCTCCTGCCTCCAGATCCAGCTAAGTGTGAGAGCCCAGCCACACAGCCCGGTTTTCTGTTTTGCTTAGCTCTGGTTTGCTCCTTTGGCAATAAATAAACAAATTAGTTAATTAATTTAATGTGTTTCAACTGAATGAAAAACAAGCAAAAATTTATCTCCTGACAGTCTGAAAAGAAAGAAAATAATACTTTAAAGAGACCTTTAAAAATAGAAAATACATCAACCACCTGTTCTACATACAAGCTCTGCATGGCCTCAACTCAGGTGGCCAAAAAGATAATGTCAAAGTCCTTCTCAAGCTATCTTTCAACATTTTTGTCATACACATAGCTGGAGAGTCTACTTTTCCCAGTCTGTCTGCCAAAGTTGCCTTCTGGTATTTGTCTCTGTTTCCTTTAATTTTTCCACAATAAGGTAAGACAAACTTAGTAGCTGAAAAACCACACAAATTCTCTCCATTCGGCTCCTGGAAGTCAGGAATCACAGCACTCATTTCAGAAATCATTTTACTAAGGCAACGCGTAGGTGTCCATAGGCTATAACTTTCTGGAAGCTCTGAGCCAGGGTGTGTCTCCTTCCCTTTCCTAGTGATCCCCTGTAGCACCTGAACTGTGTCTCCTAAATCCCTGTCAGCTCTGCTTTCATGATCCTCTGACCTAACTCCTCCTGTAGGCCTCTCTGCTGGCCAGCATGATGGCAGGTGGCCCACCTGGGTACTTCAAGAAAAGCTCCCCGGGTCTTTAGATCCTTATCTAACTCACATCTTCAAAGTCCTCTTTGTCATGTAAGACAACTTTGTGGGTTCCGGGGCTTAGGACATGGATTTATGTGGGATGCTTTTATTCTGTCTACCACAGCACTTCAAAAAATGGGATTGATATCATCCTATGGCAATATTCTCTGCTTTCAATTTAAAAAAACAAAAGCTTACACGTGCTAAACACTCTTGGAACTGTAATATGTCCAAAATAAGTCAGAATAGTTTAGGCCTTAAAAGGGTTTGGAATCAAGTTGGGGAGACATCTTCATGAGCAGACTGGAGGATTTGATAATAACTGGGTGTGGTGTGTGCTATCCTTGATACCCACTCTGGTCAGGCTCTCCGTATGTGAAAAGGTGAATGAGTTATGGTCCCTTGACCGATACCTGAGTGGAGCATCAAGTCCAGTGTGAAGAGAGAGTCGAAGGAAAGCCCATGTTTACAGAGAAAGACTAAAGTTGTACACTCACAAATATAGATTGAATTAAGATTGGGAAATACATTTGATTGTTCCAGAAACCTAGAATTTTTTCCCCCAATGCCTATTGAAAAACTAACTGTGCATCCTTGGAAAGACCATTTCACTTCTCTGGTTACTTTCTGTAACTTCCTGATTTTAGTCTCTGAATTTTCTGACTACTTTCAGAATTTTTGTTGTTTTTTCTGCGGATTTGTTGTTTTACATAATCATATTTTATTCTACACTGATAGAAGCCATGGAAAACATTTTATTTTCTCACATTATAATACAACATTGCGTTGGAGTATTTCTTCCTATAAGTATTACCAAATTGTATAGCTAAAAATAGCAATTAATGCTCTTTAATGTAAAGCAAAGTGACTTAGTAAATGACTGCTTAAAACTTTCAAATCCAAACATAAACATACAGCTTGATTATTAATATCTTGTACAGTCCAATGCTAAATTATTTCTAATATCAATTACCACCCATTTATAATGATACATTCTTTTTTAAATATTTTATTTATTCATTTTCAAGCAGAGAGATACAGAGAGAATGAGAGAGAGAGAGAGAGAGAGAGAGAGAGAGAGAGCAAGAGAGAGAGAGAGCACCATAGCCACCACCTTGTGGGTCTGGCTTATGTGGGTACTGGGGAATTGAACCAGGGGCCTTGGGCACTGGAGGCAAGTGCCTTAACCACTGAGCCATCTCTCCAGCCCTAAAGATACATTCTTAATAGAATTTTGGTCAATTGGAATACAACTGAAAAATTCACATAGCTCAGAAATAGTATACATACATTTTTGTTACATATTAAATAAACTGTGTGGTAACTACACAATACATATAAGGGTTCTAATTAAACTTTATTCTCCATAACTTGTTTTCAAATTTTTTCACAAGAAATAAGAACATTTTGACAACTTAAAAGCAAATGATTCTTACTTTTCTTTTCTTTCTTTCTTTTCTTTTTAAAAAAATTTTTTTGACATAGAGTCTCACTCTAGTCCAGGCTGACCTGGAATTCACTCTGTAGTCCCAGGCTGTTTTTGAACTCACAGCCATCCTCCTACCTCTGCCTCCTGAGTGCTGGAATTAAAGGTGAGCACCACCATGCTTGGCTGATTCTTGCTTCTGTTTTCAAAGAGAACTAACTTTTTAACTAAAAAAATCATTTAAGTAAAATGAAAATTTCAAATTAGTGGATTGGAAGACAAAATTCAGAAATTTTTCTGACAGGTTGCTTCTGCATGTCTAGGACATGTTCAGAAAAGACAAAGTCAGGCTGCAACCAGGAGCCACTGAGGACTTTAAGAGTTAGTTTTTAAACAGGGTGTGGTGGTGCACGCTTTTAATCCCAGCACTGGAAAGGCAGAGGCAGGGGGATCACCATGAGTTCAAGGCCAGCCTGAGACTCCATAATGAATTCCAGGACAGCCTGGGCTAGAGCAAGACCCTACCTCAAAAAAAAAAGTTAGTTCTTAAGATTCATCTTAAATTCTTCTGAACATACCAAAATATGACCTAAGTATTCTTTTAATTGTTTAAAGAAAAATGAAGGCACAGAATTTCTATGACCTGTATTGAAGATTTTAATAATTAAATGGGTCCTAATTTGCACTAAGGCACAGTCGTTTAAAATACATACTCCAGGAAGTTTAAGTAAACTCTGGCTTCTTGTAAACTTGTACATACATTTTAAATACCTTGCATCAAAAATTCAGAATATCAGGTTTCAGTATATTTTGACAGGTTTCCATGGCAGGGAAGCAATATTTGGTCTGTTAAAGGTGATCAAGATATAAGGGATGTGTTTTTGTTTCTTGAGGGGAGAAAATAATATTAAATAGAAATGAAATCAGAGGAAAGAACAGACCAGTCCCCTGAATAAAAAGATCCTTTGTTGAAGAGAGCAACCTTGCTTTTCTTGTGACACTTGAAAGAATTTTCCCTGCCATTAGAAGTATTATAACTATCTACTTCATGTATATTACAAGTAAAGATGTAGGGACTGCATGACTGCATGCTAAACAGTTGTGGAATAATGGGTGACCAAAGCCACAGAATTGATATGTCTTTATACCATAACTGCTCATTTATACTTGAACAAATTTTCCTTAAGCATACTGGTAATTTTGGAATAATGTAATTAGATATCTAGCTGAAGTATTTTAATATTTTGCTGAATTAAATTTGAGAAAAAAGAATCTACCAGTGGTTTCACCTGTTTTAATATTGAACATATTCTGGATTATATCATACAAATACATGTATAGAGATTTAAAAGATTATAAATTTTTCATAATGAGACATCATTGAGTCTGTTACTAGTGTGTATTTTGAAAAATATTTTAACACTGAAATCTTAGATGGGTTTACATCAGGCATGGGTGAAGGTTTATACTGGTGTATTTTCACATAAGGCCCCTCAGTGCTATCCATCCACTGTGGGTAGAGGTTTATCAATGAAGTGTTTGATGTCACCAGTATGATCAACATAAACCGTGCACCATGCCTGAGCATGGGACTCAATCCCAGGGTCATGGGTTCAAGCCCCATGTTAGGTGCTAATTGTCATTCCGTGGATGCTGTGAGTCGCAGTGGACGCTGTGGGAGCTGTTGTTCGCAGCTGCTGCTCCAAGGATACTGTGGGTGTGGCTCCTCAGGTAGCTGAGTTAGGGAGGAAGTCAGATGCGCATCAACTCCCCGTTCATCCGTGTTTCTCTCGGGGATGCAGCTGCAGGGGGCAGAACAGGCAGATCATTTATTTTAGGTGGAAAGGTTATATATATATATATATTTATATATATATATATTAGAAGTCCAGGGAAAATCATAGGCAGGGGCATCAGCAAGAGGATTGGTTGGGGCAGGGTGGTCTGTGGGCATCTCACAAGTGGATAGGCAGGGGCCAGTAACCTGTGAATGCCTGGTTTGCATAGATATGTTGAGGGGCTTGGTCATCCCTGAGTGGCGGGAAGTACGTGGCTCTAGTCCTGGGTTCGATGGTGGCAGCTGTGGAGGAATTGTAACCTATCATCCAGCACAGCTGGGGTGAGAACACAGGGCTCACTGTGGCTTGCCAGGGAGTCGGAGGTTTTAGGATCAAAAGGGGGGGGGGCGAAGTGCCTTCCATGTCTATCTGACTCCATTCAGTCTCAACTCCAATTAACCCTATATCCTCCGTGCACCTCTTTAGCAGGGTCCCACACAACCACTGCAGGTAGGAGTTTATCAACAAAGTGCTTGACGTCACCATTATGATTGACATAAACCGTGGGTCATGCCCGCGTATAATTCCAAGGTTACATTGACTGGATTTAGCAATGCTTCTTGCTTTGTATTTCAATAAACAGAAAATCAAACCTCAGGAGAGCTGACAGGTCACACTCTCCCTGGCACTGGAGAAAGAAATATCTCTGTTATTGATCCTGAAGGGACTCTGTGGGAAGGAAGCCTAAATAAAAGAAGCTAAATAAAGGCCTCTGGGATCTGTGGTGTGGTGGGAGCTGCTGAGAGAATCCTCCCCAAAGAATTCTGCCACAGAGAAGATTGGAAGCTTCTTCCCTGTTGACTAACTTAAGAGCTATGTGGCATGTCAGCCTTGGGGGGAGAGAAGTGATTAATGGTATTAAACAGCATAGGGTCCTGCCAGCCTCACTGCCTGCCAGGAAGACCAAATGTGCCAACTGGTGCAATGGTGGCATGCCTGTTATGGGGGAAAACAATCACTCTCTCATTGGACTGGAGGCCTGCTCCATGGGAGGGAATGCATGCTTGGTACTGAACCTAGTCAAAGCCTATGGCTGGGGAGGTCATAAGCCCTAGGGAGAAATTACTACTATCTGGCTGTGGTAGTTTGAATAATGTCCCCCAATAGATTCAAAAGTTTATTATAATTGTAAATTGTCTCCAACCAGTTCTGGCTGGAGGAGGTGTGTCACCTTGGTCTTATCCTAGAGTTCAGCCCTAAGGTGTTTCTGGGGTGGGTCTGGAATTCTAGCTTTACATATGCAAAAAGCAGTCTGAGCTCAAGCCTGGAGTTTCTCTTGTTTGCTAGAGTGTGCTTGCTTGCTTGAGGTGCTGGTGGTGGGTTAACTCTCTTTCTCTCTCTCTCTCTGTCTCTCTGCTTGCTTCTGTAAAACGGAGCCAGCCTTTTTCCTTAACTT
>PVHP010044251.1:0-14180 GCA_004024765.1 Zapus hudsonius
GAGTTTTGTCACTGAATTTACTAGCTTGGATGACAAACTGAAAATTCATATATCTGGAGCAGAGCTCCTGCATATTGGCCAGGAGAATGTACACAGCTTTATTGCTTGTGGGTGGTATTCTCTTATTTAGGAAGGACTTTCCTGAGTCATTCATTTTTAAGGAAACCAATAGTCATATTGATGGATGATAAATAAATACAATATAGTTAATATAGAAAGATGTCACAGATATTATAAGATCATTGTGTGTTGACCTGTATTACTCTATACAAATAATAACATAATATATGCCGGGTTATTAAATTAATTTTAGAATTATTTCTATGATCCTCTGACCTACAATTTGTGTCTGCTTTGACTAAATAGTGGTCAGCTTTTTTAAAAATTAAGCTTTCAATCTAGAAAAGGGCTGTTTGATAAAGTATGGCATAGATCCTGCTTTTAATCATATTTTATCCAGAACCGAACCATACTGTTAGACATAAGTAATTAACATTTGCACCATCTTTGTAAACATAATGAAGGAAAAACAAAAAGTCTCTCTGAAACCATTAATTCATGATAGTAATAATCCCTATCAGTAACATCGTAATGAATATTAGATACAGATACTCAGAAGTTTAGAGAAGGAAGAGATCAATGTGGCCACAGCAGTTTGGATAATAACTGTTCATTGATCTGAAATGACTCCAGTTGTTTGTGTAATTTATTTGAAACCAATTTCTTTTCCCACCCTCTATTGGATCCCTTTCTTTCCCTCTGCTCATGGGTCATACAGCTAAGAAAGTAATCCATGAAATTTGTCCAATTGAATCCTTCCACAAAGTATTTCCATGGCAGACAGCCTAACTGGCCTGAGAAATGTGAAAACAAAATAAAAACAGACCTTTGCCAATGAGGAACTTGCATTTCAGTTCATTAAGTCTGATGCACATAGATAATACTGAGCGATGTGGTTCATTGACACTGGAAGTTAAGAGAAAGCATTCCAAGGTAATATCATCAGAGAAAGCTTTTGTCTATAAGTTTAGCTTTTCTGAATATTGAAGAATAGGCATGTCTTTGATGGAGAAATAACCACATAATAAGAACCTGTGCAAACAGAATGTGGCAATTTCAAAATGAATCCATAATTACTTGGGTCTGATTAAAGTTGTCCAGAAATTAATGAGATTTAAATATTGTATTAAATGAGAGGAAGACAACCCATATTGCTAGTTTAAAATTGAAATCTCTCGATTCCATAAAAAATGTGACGATTAACAGTTGGTATTAAAGGTGATTGAGGCAAGTCAGGAGTCTTACTCAACTTTGGTCAGGTTTTACAACTTTTAGTAACTTGTGCTCCCAAGCAAGCTTTATTTTGTTGGCTCCTAGGATTATCTCTTTGAAAGAGTTCCATTAACTTGGGTTCAAATCCTGTTTATTTCCAATTTCATTTTTCAGTTTATCTCCTTTCAGTAGTTTCTGAATGTTCTTTCCACCCATGCAACTTCTTGATTATCCCAGGGTGCTCTCTTAAAACTACTCAAAAAATTATTTACAAAGATGAATTCAAATAATGAACTGATACTTGCATATATAATTACTGTAATTATCTTTGGTTGTTTTCATTATTGACATAAAATGTACTTATGCTGTCCTTTCCATTTCTTCCTGATTCCTGTTTAGTGTCCATTCAAAGGTGGGGTACTTGAAGTCTATTTTCTTTTAATTGAAAAGGTGATAGAAATTATATAATCATTAAGTTTTTTGGCTATCTCTGAATTAAAACAAAAGATTTTTTCATCCATATAATTTGCATCATTCTGCATCCCTTAGAATGAGCCTACGAAAGAGTAAATAATTAATTACACTAGTTTAATGATACTGTGGATTTTTAAAGGAGCTTTTTCATTATTTTCCACATGAAAATGCTACAACAAACATTTATATTTTATTTATTATTATATTATAGTTCCAAAATGGTATTTCCTTATTGGAACTGTAGGAATGATACTTTTCCCTAATTCACAAACTTGTACGTATTATAAACTCACAGACATTGAAAGCTAATTCTTTAAAAAGAAAAAAAAAATAATAGTCTGGGTTTTTAATAAAAAAAAAAAAAACAAACCTCTAAGCTGGGGTTTGGGAGATAGCTCAGTCAGTAAAGTGCTTGACTTACAAGCTGGAGGACGTAAAACACATGTAATAAAATTGCACATGGCAGTGTGTGCTTATATTCTAGCTGGGGAGATAGAGACAAGCAGACCCTTGAGTCTTGCTGGCTAGTCAATGGCAGACTTTATTCAAGAAAGGTAGAGACGCTTGAGGAACATTACCCAAGGTTTTGTGACCTTTTAAATGTGTGTTCCCCAATAAACTCGGGTGTTTTATTAAAAATGAAATTTCCAGCTGTCTGGCTTGAAAAGCTGTCACTGGGGATGGATCCCAGGGTCCACCCTAAGGTGTTTTGGGGGAAGATCTGATTTCAGCCTTAAGGCATAAAAGAGTAGCTCTGCCTGGGTCCCTGCTGTTGGCTGTGAAGTGTGTGCTTAATTATGGTGCTTGATGTTGAAGGTATCTCTCTGCTTGAATTCATGAATGGGAGTCAGCTTCTTCCGCCATTAATGGAACTTTTCCCTGGATCTGTAACCTGAAAAATCCTTCCTCCTATAAACTGTGTTTGGTTTGGATTTTTATCCCAGCAACATGAAGTTGACTGTAAGAGTTATCATCTGTCCACCCCCCCCACACACACACACAAGAAACCTGATGCTCATAGGAAAATGGTGGTGATCCAGACCCAGGTAAGATCTGCCCAAGCCCCTAGAGAAGTTGAATGGCAGCTATCAGAAGATGTGGGAGATATCCACATATGACTATTCTAAATAACAAAGTAAAGCGGAGAACTTTGCAAAGAAGTCCAGAGTGTATCCAGTGGGACTAGCTTAGTTTGGGGAACTCTGCTCTGCAAGTGGAAGGAAACAGCTTGGAGTAGGGTAGCCAGAAAGTCAGACAATCTGCACTCTTCCTGCAAGAATGTTTATTTTAATGCAAAGAAAATGGATGAACTTAGTGCAGCATCACTGGAGGAAGGAGTTATCAGAAGAACCTTGTCTCCTTGGAGTGAAAGACACTGGTGCTCAGTGCACCCAGCACTCCACAAAGAAAGAGTGAGTTGCCAACACACAAGATCTGTGCCATATCATCAGCTTAGCAGTATAGAACCCTCTGTGGCTTACACTCAGGAAACTCAGAGCAAGTGTCACAAAACTATATGCTGTAACCTAGCCAGTGGAATACAGATAGATTTGTGAAGAAGCAGCTTTGAATCCGAGCAATATTCAGAGAGCTGGAAACCTGGTGGGAGCCAGAGTACACAAAGGGACTTTAAACAAAAGCTCCAAGCAGTATGCCAGACAATGAGAAGGTTCACATGGGGCAAGCTCAGCATTTGTACCCAGATCTGAAAGGACTGCCCTGAGGTATGAACAGCATCTGAGACTCTGCCTTTGAAACACCACCCATGGACAAGACCAGCATCTATGCCTGATCTCCCGAAGACATTGTGCGGACTCAGAGATAAGTACAGAGCTTTGAAGGAACATGACCAGCATCTGAGAACTGACATTACAGAATAACTTATAGGGATGAAAAAGGATTCTAGGAGCCAGCAAAGTAAAGCCAAAAGGCTCAAGACAGAATCTAGCAATTGTGCCAGAGAGCATTCATATACTGGGTTCCCATCCTCACCAAGCTGTCTCTCCTACACATTTATTCATCCTTTAATACACAGTATCAATTTAGCAGCCTAATTGGTCCTGCTCTGTTCTTGTCCTCCACCTCCTCAAAATCTCCTTACTCTTTTCATTTTCATTGTCCTTTACGAAAGAACATAAGCTAGCTTGGTTTCCATTGGCTTTCTGTCTTAACCTCCTGAAAGCTGGGGATATTCTGCTTTATCTGATTACATTTCTTTATCCCTCCATTTTCAATCTATCACTAACAAAAAACTGCCTCATTTCCACTCCACATCTTGCTATTTCTGAAAAGTGAAATGTGAATCCTAACTTATAACTCATATATGTATATATTTATACATACATGTATATATAATGTTTATGCACAAAATATGACAAAAGAAGGTAAATCCTATAAAGGTAGAATTATAAACAAAGGTGGGTATGAAGATATTAGCAGAAAGAGAGGTAAGGGAAAGATGAAAAAGACATAGATTGATATATAAACAGTAGGTGGGAGGATTTTAAGGGGAGAGGGAAATGGGCGATGAGGAGAGGAAGGAGAAACGGAGAGAGGAAGGGAGGATAAGAATCAACTAAAATGTATTTGATAATGTCAGAATAAATGATACCAAAATCTCTGCAGACAAACTAAAATCAATCAATTAATAAAACTCATATTGGGGCAGGCAGTGCAAATAAAAGAGGCAAGTAGATAGCCAGTTCATAGTTATGTGTTATAAGCCATCTGGCCTCATCATCAGAGACCGCCACACATCTTCTGTTCTTCTCTTTATCCTTGGCTGCCTGAGTGTGCAGAGGCTGTGTTTCTCATTAGACTCGGCTCAAGTGTTTCCTTCTAGTCTCCTGTGCTTATAGAGCCTGTGCCTTCATTTACACAGGCACTGGGCCAGAAATGTGTGTTTTACATTTCTTTGGCCATCCCTGCCTGCTGAAGGGACCCTGGCCTGGATGAATATCTCCCCACTTCCCATATGGTTACTTGGAGAGGATAAACATAGCCCCAAGGCCAGGTCTAGCTTGACATTTTTAATACTTTCATGTTATCATTTATATATATTGTGACTTGGTTCTTAGTAGGTAATGCCTACTAAAACCTAGCTTGCATTTGGATCACTTTTATTTTTAGTTTTACTCTTTATTTATTCCTCAGGAACTCAGGCTTAAGGTAAACCTTGACACCTTTACCTTTAAGTAATCAAACATGCCCCCTGTATAGCTTGAAGAAAATATCCCCAATAAAGGCATGTGTTTTGAGTGATTGTCCCCAGCTGGTGGCAGTTTGGGAGGTAGTGATTGGCTGGAGTAAATTTATTTCTGGGGTGCTCTTTGAGGTGTTTTAGTCTAGATTTCTCCTTGCCAAACTTCAGCTCACACTTGCTGGTTTTTGTCACCTGCTGTGTTAAGGAATGATGCCCAGCCTCTGCTCTACCAAATTCTTGATTCCTATCAGCTGTTTTTGGTCAGGTATTTTTGTCCCAGCAATATGAAAATAAATACAACAGAAAATTGATACCAGGAGTTGGGTTGTTTTTGCTAGAAACGTGACTGTGTGGCTTTTGATCTTTTGGAACTGATTTGTGAGAAGACTGTGAATGGATTTAAAAGTTTGGACTAAGAAACTACTTCCTGGTCTGTATACAGAGTTTGATGGATCATTTTGGTGAGATTTTTAATACCTAGCTACAAAAATAACTTAACAATATCAGCAATTTTCCACCTAAAATGGTAAGGAGTGATGTTCAGATTCTGCACTGACTCTCATTTCCCTGCCATCATGAATATTCACTTCAAGAATGCAAAACAAAATAAACTCCTTCCTCCATCCTCCGTTTTTTAGTCAAGTGCTTTGTCCCAGCAACATTAAGGTAATTACACCTCCTCTGTCTCTGTTACCTTTCTCTTATCTCCTCTTGAATGCTTTCCACTTTCAGCCCTCAATTACAGGATGTTCTAAGTCACTGGGATCAGCAAGGGCTTCTTTCTTGTAAGGCTCATGCTCCACCATTGGGTCTAACAAAGCCACTAAACCACCACACTAGCCCCAGTTATCTTGCTTAATTAGCATCTTTCTTAATTCTGCAGGGAGGGAACTAGTTAGATAGCCTTATTATTAGGCAGCCAGTTTGGAGAAGGCTCACAAGAGAGGATTCTTTTGAAAGGATGCTACACTCCCAGTCTGTTGTAGACAAACTAAAATTCAGCATCTTTACCATTCTCATCCAATCAGCTCTCCCTCACACACACCTGAACCAGGTGTGCTTGGACACCTTCTCTGAACCCAAGCCAATCAGCTCTCCTGCTATATTCAGATACCTCTTCTAGAGAGTGCTCCTGACCTTAAATAAACAGAGTTTTATGGAGGAGGGCATTCTTTCTATCCTTTTCTGGCTCCTTGACTGTTTATCTCTTTACTGCTGAGTCTGGGGGCTCTCCACCTGGATAAGACCATGTCTTCATGTCCTTCCCAATCTAGAAGACTGGCTGCCAGAGTGGGAAAGGATATTTGTTTTCTACTATTCTTATGGCATTTTAATTTTTAAAGCACAAACCTTTATATAAAATTCCTTTTATCCTTCCCCACCCCCAGACACATGCTCAGTGCCCACATAGACTCTCACATCACATGGGTGCATCCATTCATTTTTCTGGTTTTGGGTTCACTCCCTCACTCACCTGACTACCCTGCATAAATATAATGGTTTCCAAACTATTCTTTTCAGTCTGTTTATTTCAATTCTTTGTTATAAATAGATAAAAACTCAGGGTTTAGACTTTAGGGACTTTCTCTGAACCTCCCCAAACCTATTACAGAGCCTAGTACTATTTAACCTGGTAAATTACACATCCAACATGGACTATTCATTTTGTTTTTTTGTTTGTTTGTTTGTTTATCTTTATTTCCAAAAATTAGCTACATTGATTGAGTAAATATTGTGCTTATATTCCCATTTCCCTCCCCCAATCCCCAACCCCCTGGGTATCCTCATTGGTGGGCACACTGAAACAATCCATGTTGCAATGGGTTGTGGATAGCACAAGAGGCAAGAAGGTTGCTCCCTTTTATGAAGTATAGCTGAGGGGACTGATGTCTCTGGGTAATGTGTCCCACCATGGCTCTTAGAATCTTTCTGCCCCCTCTTCTGCTCAGTTCCCCAGTCATGGAGGGTGAGTTTTACATCTATTTCATTGTTGTTGTTGTGACCTTAAGAGTCTCTGTGCTTCTACTTTAAGTTTTGTTGGAAGTCATTGGAGTCTGTCTCACTGACTTAACCTGGGATGACTGATTGGCTGTGGTTATAGGTCTCTTTCTTGGCCACCACTGTCTCAAGTGTTTCACTTGGGTCTACATGAGGTTCAACTCTTGCTGGGATATCAGCCTTCAGCCTGCAATTCTTCGGTGGAGTTGGAATGACCACAGCTCTCTCACTGCCTTCTGAAAAATACAAACAGAATCTCCATAGGAGAGTGAGATCAGTGTAGGTTAAATGAGACACACATTTCTAATTTGGCAAAATTCTATTGAGATTAGCCTCTCTGTATTTCTCTGGTAATGGAGATTTCTTTTCTGGAGCCCCATTGTTGGTTCCTATAGCTTTTTTCCCTGAGTCCCAAGTACAGTTAAGGGTTCCTTATCACTGAGTGGATTTCTTGGCCAATTGAAAAGCTGTTGAATACATTCCCCCCCCCCAGGTTTTGATGCCCCTATCGCACAAGTGTTCACTTCTTGGCTCACTGATATCTCCCAGAAGGAAGTGTGTTCAGACTACTCATGACAACAGACTGTATTTTATATCAGTGGTCTCTGTCTTCTCTAACTATTGTTGACCAATTTTCCTTGGCAGCTTATGTAGCACCTTCCAGCACTGCCCTTGCTACCATCTGGGGACTGGACACCATTCTTGATCTCTCAGGGTCTCTCAGTGTTGTTGATGTCTTTCTGTGGTTTCTTCAGCAATAGGATCTTACCTTTGGCCCGGGGTGGGTATTCAAGAGCTTTGAGAGAAACCTGTCTTCTTTTGGGGACCTTTATGGATTCTTCATTTCCCAATACAAGTGATACTGGTCCAAGTCCCAGTATCATTTGTATGGTGTTAACCTTTCCTGGGTAGGTGCAAAAAGACATCTGTTCACTCCAGATAACCATCCCGTAAGTCCATTGAGGTTACTTACAGAACTATGTGTCATGGTTTGCTCATAGGAATATGGGTGATGGGTTTCTAACAGAAGTATAGGTGAGGGGTTGTTTATAGAAGGATGGGTAAGGGGTAATCACAGGAGTATGGGTGATGAGTCACTCATAGGAGCATGGGGTAAAGGGCTATTCACACAAGTGTGGGTAAAGGGTTATAGAAGCAGACAAATGAAAATCGGCTGCATCACAGAAACACAACCTCAGCATCAGTGATGACTCACAGAACCTGGACTCCTGGAGCTCACTGCATGACATGCAGGCAGCATAGCTGCCAAAGAGCCTGTCCTACCAAGCAGTTCTTACTCCTTAAGTAACCTTGGCTTTGTGAATTTTCAAAATTTCCTCAAGTATGTCAGTTGTTTATTTCTTGAGGCCTAACAAGCCTCTTTT
Source organism: Zapus hudsonius (assembly GCA_004024765.1). Classification (NCBI taxonomy): domain Eukaryota; kingdom Metazoa; phylum Chordata; class Mammalia; order Rodentia; family Dipodidae; genus Zapus; species Zapus hudsonius. Next base: position 8,332 of record PVHP010044251.1, read on the forward strand.
CCATTTGGAATTTCTTGAGTCTTAATAAGGCTATGCTTCAATTTGCAACTGCATAAGGAGCCTCTCTCCAGGATCCAATGTTTCAAATCAAACTATTTGACACCATTCAAAAATTACCCTGAATATCAAAGGTCTTAATTCAGCAGTAAAAACACACAGACTATCAGACTCCATAAAAAACAGGTTCCAATCTTTGTTGACTCCAAGGAATTCATTATTAAAAATAGATTCCATCTTAAGGTGAAAAGATGAAAAAAAGTATTTTAAGCAAAAAGTATATTTTTTAAAAAAAAGAGAAGGTATCACATGTAATATCATAATGACTTACAAAATAGACTGCCTTACAAAACTAGTGAGAAGATATAAAGAAGAAAGCTTTCTTCATGTAAAATCACATATATTTTATTTTTTTTTGTTATTTCATTAGTACATATGGGAATGTGTTAGGGATATATATATATATATATATATATATATATATATATATATATATATATATATATAATGTCCACACACCCCCACACACAGAGTATTGTGTATTTGTTGGTTTTTCAAGCATTCTTCTTTTTGCAATGTGTGTATAGCATGTGTGGTGTACAGTGTGGGTGTGTGTGTGCATGAATGTGCACCTGTGCGGGTAGATGTGACCACTACACATACACACATGGAGAGGACAGAGTAGGGCATTGGTTGCTTTCCTCTTACATATTCTCTTGAGACAGATTCTCTCCCTGAGCCTGGATCTAACTCATTTCCAGCTATACTCAATGACCAGTAAGCCTCCTGTTCCCTCCACTCGTGCTTCCATTCCAAGTGTTGGTGTTAATGGTTTGAATGACCACACTCAGTTTTTCACATGGGAGTGGGGTATTGTAATCAGGTTCTCATGTTTGCATTGGAAGTGTTCTTGACCACTGAGCTATGTCCCCAGCCAACCCATACATCTTTCCTTTGATATAATTAAAATTTCTTTTTTAAATTTTATATCTTCTTTCTATATCTCCTTTCTCTCAAGTCAATTGTTTTTTTTTCTTTTTAGATTGTTATACAAGTCTTTCTCTTTCATTCTGAGTGTGGATCTTTAATATTCATATAAACGAATAGGAATTTATGCTGATGCCTCTAGTATCACCAGACAAAAGCCTTATATCTTGGTATGTACCTATGTTAGCTATCATATTCTAGTCAAAAAGACAGGGAATGTCTATATGCATAGACAGGACTTGATGAACAGTACAAAGCTATAAGAAACAGTGAAGTTATATCAATTGTAGAAAAAAAGAATGAACTGGATAAAATCATATTAATTGAATAAAGCATACCAGAAGTATATTTTCTTTTATTTGTACTTCCTAGACTCTCTCTCTCCCCCATATATGCATATGTGAACCATACATCTATTGTATTATGTCTGTGTATAAGGCAGAGGAGGGAACATGGGGGAGATGCTGAACATATATGCTTGTATTAAAACTTTAATATTATATATTTTTAATTAAAGCCTCTCAGTGTCTTTGAGTGAGGTCAGACAGCTGATCATTCCTGGCATGGACAGACCAGCAAACTGCAGATACAGGAGAGTTGGGCAATCAGATTCCATAAGCAAGTATGAGCCTGGAGAGAGTAATCATTCACAGCACAATGATATCACGACAGTGTGACCCCGACACAAGACCAGTCTTTAAATGAAGTATCCCAAAATGTTCTAAATACACTGAGTATTTCATCTATACCCACCTCCAGCATTCTAGAGGTAGCCTAACCAGCCCATGCTGTTCAGGCTTCTGAAACAATAGAAATATAATCAGGATAGGAATCACCATTCATATGCAGGGGATGATTTTTCAAATGCTTCTGGGGAAGAATTCCTACATTCATTCCAGCCTGTAGCCATGGTTGTAAAAAGCACAATTGTAAATTCATAGTCTCATGACAGTTGACAGATAGATAATGAGTTTATTTTTGAATATATTTGTTTTTCAAACATTAATTTTCTTAAATTATTTGAATTAATCTTATATTTCCTCAAATGTGCTACTTGTCACATATTGAAATTAACATGTTTACTTAATGCCTTAAAGAATCTTATTAATTTTGACTCTGGTATAAGAATTGATTTTTTTTTCCCTAACAGGATCTGATTAAGCCTTTCAAAATATGTATTTAGTCAGATGTTGTTTTCTTAGCCATTTATTATCTTACACTGCAAATAAGATCACCATAAATTATATTTAAAAAGTGAAAGACAACCAAGCAATAAAAAAGAATGGGCCATCACTACGCATAGTGATTTAGATAGATCTCAATCGCAGTGACTCAATGGGAAAAAATCCTAAAATGTCGCATGATAAATGATTCCAGTTATATAACATTTTGATGTGACAAATTCATAGAAAATGAAATGCAAACCATTTATTGGTGTTCAGGGTGATAGGAATAGGTTGATTATTATACAAGGTCAAAAGCCTCTTGGATAGATGAATTTTACATCTTGAACAGCTTTGTTATTATAGAAATGTATATGTAACAAAATGACACTATAAATATTACACTAATGCCAACACTCTGCATTGTGATTATGTAAGATGGTGTAACCATTGAAGGAAACTGAGATAGTAGTACACCACACCACTTTTATCATTTTGATCTTTCTTTTTAAAAATATTTTATTTATATATTTGCAAACAAAGATAAACATACTGAGAAATGGAGGGGGGAATGGGACAAGGAATACGAGCATGCCAGAGCATCTAGTCACTGCAAACAAACTCTAGATGCATGTGCCAATTTCTGCATCTGGTGTTAATGGGTAATGGGGGATCCAACCCAGGTCATTGGGCTTTGCAGGCAAGCGCCTTAAGATAACTTGGAGAGCTATCCCTTCAGCCTCACTTCTGTCTTTCTTTAAAAATATAATTAATCTTGAGCAGGGAGTGGTGGCACATGCCTTTAATCTCAGCACTCCAGAGGAAGAAGCAAGAGGATCTCAGTGAGTTTGAGGCCACCCTAGTGCTACATAGTGAATTCCAGGTCAGCCTGGGCCAGAGAGAAACTCTACCTCAAAAAACAAAAGGAAAAATAAAAACCCTAATTGAATATATAATTACTTTACATAAAAGTTGAGCAACTTTGAAATAAATATTTATATGTATAAAATCATTATCTTTAGAAAAAATAGTAAAGGAATATGAATGTATGAATGGATACTCCAGCAGTTTTCTTACAAGTTCTCTAAACTTGCTCTTCCCCAGTTCCCTCATTGGTAAAATTCAGAAAACCAGAGTACCTATCTCCTATGGATAATAGGAGGCTAACCACAACTTGGAACATCAGAGCCACAAGAGGGCTTCATGGATAAATACAAGTGCAGATAATAATATCAATACTATCAATATTGTTTGCTACATAAGTAATCTGTGTTGTTGCCTATTGTAAGGTAGAGGCTATGCTAAGGGATATAGATATATTAGTTACCGAAATAAAGCCTCCAGAATCGTCTTACAGTTTAACTTGTACAGGGAATGGGAAATAAAAATAGGTGATTGTGATGGTTAGGTTTTGTTGTCAACTTGATCTTTTTAATTATCTTGGGTAGGTCTCTAAGGACATTTATAGGAAGGCAGCCTCTCAGTAGGGGGCAGGATGTAAAGAACCTCAAAGAAGTTTAAGTAAACATCCTTTCCTGTGTGGGCCATGTAGGAAGGAACTTCCAGAGACTCAGGAAGCCATTAAGTCTGGGAAAGGGTTGTAAGACCCCACCCTAAGGCTATATAAAGAGAAAGAAATTCTCTCTTTGACCCCCGCTGCCTGTTCCCTGTTCTGTGTGTGTGGTGTGGTGATGGGTTTTTCTCTCTGCTCCGATTCTTGCTGTTACGGAACTTCCCCTCAATCCTTTCCTCCCCCAAATTGTGCCTGATTTAAAGATTCTTCCCAGCAGTGTGTGGCTGACTGCAACAGTGATATAATATCACCCAGTGCTGTAATATACTGAAGAAGATGAGAAAGGAAATCTAGCCAAGGCTGATAATGGGATTAAGATGGTTATTCCCATGTAGAGTTCAGGACACTGCCTTTCAGGAATGCATATCTGAATAGGGATAAATGCAACGAGGAAGGAAGAACTGAGGCAGCATATGATGGATGCGTCTAAAGAATAGCAGTGGAGGCCAGTGTGGTTGGAATGTGAGGAAGAGCGTGAAGCTGTGAGAGAGAGTGGTCAGCTAGAAGCCAAGCGAGACTGCAGCCCATGTGTGTGCTTTGGGTTTTATTCTGAACTGGGATGTCTTGGGGGTTCTATCTTGAGCATAGAAATAAACATATGGCTCCGTCTGTATTAATTAACAGTGTTCTATTAAACATACCTTATCACTAGCAGATTATACAACTGAAAAAGGGCAAATGTATCAGTTTGTAGTGCTAAGGTAAAAACTGCCAAATATCTATAACTGCCATCTATCATCTCTCTCTCTTTCTTTCAAACTTTCTGTTTCTCTGTCTGTCTGCCTATCTTATCTATCTATCTATCTATCTATCTATCTATCTATCTATCTATCTATCAATCTATCGATCTATCATCTATCTGTCTGTCTGTCTGTCTAGGTAGCTAATCTAATCTAATTTAATTTTTTAAAATCACAGTTCAAAAGCCTAATAGTTCAAAATCAGTTTCATTGGTTAATCACAGGGCTACATCTTTCTGGAGATTTAGGGAAAAAAAAAACCCTCTCCCTACGTTTTCTAGATTCTGGAGGTCATCTACCATCCTTGTCTTGAGGCTTCTGTACTGTCATCAATCCAAACTATTGTTTCTGATGTCACATTTCCTTCTTCTTCAGCCATTCACCTTATTTATCCTGTTGTAAAGGCCTTCACAAATACATTAAGTTTAATGTAGCAGTATTCCAGCATACTGTCTTATCTAAAGATCCTTAATATAATAAGATCAAAAAAAATATCTTTTGGCATGTAAGGTAATATCTACAAAATCTAGGAAATAAAACAAGACTATCTTGGCAAGTTACTGAAGTTACTACAAGAGTGTAATTCTTAATATTCATTACAGAAATCAGCACCAAGTATAAAATAAATGACAGTAGAGAGGGTTGTAACATATTTAAAGTTATATTATCTCTGGAATGTGGAGATTTTCTTGGTGTACTGTACATAGTGGCCAGGTACAGAGGAATCAGGGGAATGCCTACATTATTGACTTGAGTGCCTAAGTGGTTATTGATTCCATTAACTAGAATGACAAAAAACTATAAAACTATGGAAGATCCATGTTTGTGTGTGTGTGTGTGTGTGTGTGTGTGTGTGTGTGTGTGTGTGTGTGTGTCCCATCCTCCACCCTTTAGATAATTCTGAGGTATGATAACAGTGAAAATACTTCTGGACATCCAAACTAAACAGTGGTCATAAAGGTCAGGTTTTCAAAGAGAGCAATGTGCTAGCATATCAATGTCATGTAAGGTCTAATTATAAAATGACAAGCAGCTCATTGAATCCTATGCTTCCCATCCACCCTTTTGGAGCTGAGGAAATTAAGGAGATTATGGTCAGCTTTGGGACCTAAATCAGAAGTGTGATTTTTTTTTAAAGACTTTCCTTTTCAGGAGTGTTACTGTATAGATGGGGGTAACTAAACATAGTAAAAAAAAATCCCCTAATAATTTCTATTCACTTGGAAGGGAGGTATTGAGGCTGAACAATTTGCTAATATTGATTTGACTCACAAAATTTCAGCCTGAAGAACTCAATCTATTTTAAACATGTTTCTTATTGTCACAAACAGATTCTAAAATATATGAATTAAAAGTGAAAACTTGTAATCACAATCTATCATCTTCAGA
>PVHP010044252.1:0-14157 GCA_004024765.1 Zapus hudsonius
TAAAACATGCCTATGGACCCAATTTAAGGCAATAATTTAGAGAAAGAAATCTCAGATAATGGGAAGAACTGCTTTAGATTTATGCGTTTAATAAGTTAGATATATTAAGCCCTAAAATGTAGCACTTAATTTTATATTCCTTACATTCCCTAGTGATTTCATATATAAATCTCTAGCCTCTTGTGAGTCCCAGTGGGCAATCAAACCATTTACTCATTGTTATTTTCTCATGGAGCCCAGCAGGGTGTGAGATAAAGAACAGATGTTTGTTCGAGCTAATATTTTCATGGACTTGGGCATTTAGAAAGGAACTCAAGAGTTTCTGGTCCAGTGATGGTATGTAACATGGTATATACATAGCCAGGGTCTCTTGTTCCTATGACAGATATCTCCTGGTACAATGCCTGAAATTCTCACCCTCGGAGCCTCTATTCCTTTGGAATTAGAGCTAGAATCTCAGGGCTGGGGCAATGGTTCAGCTGGGAAAGCACTTTGCATCCAAGTGTGAGAATAAGCATCTAGATGCCTACCGCCCACATAAATGCCCAGTGGCCATGGCAGCCCACCTCTAAGTCCAGATCTCTGAAGGTAGAGAAGGGACCCCCGGCAAGCAAAGCCAAATCAGTGTGCCTTGGATTCACATGAGAAACCCTACCACAAGAAATCCAAAGGAGGTTGATTAAAGATTCAACATCATCTTCTAGCTCATAGCCATGAGCAAACATGTGCCCACATACATACATACATATGCAAAATAAAAGAAAGAAAAACAGTTGTGGAGTCTCTCCGATGCCTGTTTTTGAAGAAATAGCCCGTTCAAACTTAGATCCCATGTGCCACTGGTTTTGTGAATTCCTCTTAAGTGTCTATAGTTTAGAGTTCCCACGGTTGATTCAGTGAAATTTTAGTCATGATCTGGACTCACTCAACCTAGCTTAAGTAGCAAGAGAATAATGAGACTATATTAGTAGCAATGAAAGTAGTTACTTTTCCCTGGGCAGCTAGTTGTGTGAGCTATAGTCAGAAACAATGCAGCCAAGGCCAAGAGGAGACAGAAAATAATGCCCAGCCACGTGGTGACATATCTCTGCCACTAACATCACGTCACTTCAACAACAACCACCACGAGGAGACAAAACAAAAAGACAAATTTAAACAGGGTCTTTATCAAAGGACTTTTCAGAACTTAGAGTGCTGATACAATATAGATTCTCCAGAGAGGTTTTTAACAATTATTTGACCACGATGTACTTTCCCCTTACCTTTTAGCAAGTGTGTGCTATTAAACACAGTGTAGAGAAGGTCATGTTAAACCGTTAATTTGTCGACTCTTGGCTACTAGGAACAAATTCCTTCTGCAAAAGTATAAGGCCGAAGGGCTCAGTGGTCAAGTCTTCAAGAAGACTGACTTATGGGTACAGTCCTGGTGGGGACCCTGAGCAAATCTGGGCTCCATGGGATGGCATGATATAACTGTGTCCTCTGTACAGAACACCACTGCCTACAGCAGCATCTGCAGCCGCAGATCACAGCTCTGGACAGATTAGCAAACTGACCTCACCAAATGATATTGTCAAGAGCTTTGTGATTTAACATCAGAATCTAATAGCATTCCCAAATGTCAATTTCTTTTCTACTAGAGATTCACTCGTTGAGCACAAACATCAGTTTGCAGATTACTGAAACAGAGCATTTATTAGTAATTGTCATGGTTTGATCCAGGTGTCCCCCACAAACAAATGAATGTGTTCTGATAGATCGATCCTCAGCTGATGGCAGTTTGGGTTTTACAACCTCGATGGAGCTGTTGTTGGGGTGGGCTTATGGGGGTTATAAGCCAGCTCCCCCTTGCCAGTATTTGGCACACCTTCCTGCCGCTGTTTGCAGTGTTGTGGCAGAGGTGATGTCCAGCCCTCTGCTCATGCCATCGTTTTCCCTGCCAGGATGGAGTCTCCCCTTGAGTCCGTAAGCCAAATAAACCCATTTCTCCACAAGCCGCTTTTGTTTGGGTTCTTTCTGCGCAGCAATGAGAAAGCTGACTGCAACAGTAATTTATAACATTTTATCATGTAGGAATCATATCACAGCTAAGAGTCCCCGTGTAAACAAGCTTTATCATTTACTCTGTTTCTAGAAAACATAGACATTCTTTTCACTGTGAGGATATAGTCCTGGACCGACATGGGTCTGGGCTTGAGGGAAGAACATCCAGACACTATGTGGTTGCTGAGATAAAATAAAGTCATTCCAAAAAAATAGCCTTGGTCATTGTCAGGAAGGATTCCCACAGAAATGGGATCAAACCCAAGGCCAAAAGAAGGGAGAGGGCATTTAGCAGATGTTATAGAGACAGAATTTGTGAATATACAGAAGTAGTAAGGAAGGGGCTGGAGAGATGGCTTAGCCACTAAGATTGTTTACCTGCAAAGCAAGAGGACCTGAGTTTGATTCCCAGAGCCCATGTAAATCCAGATGCACAAGGTGATACACGTGTCTAGAGTTTGTATTTTTAAAAAAATTAAAAAAAGTAGTAAGTAATAAGCTGAAAATGTACCACCTAGACAGACCTGGGCAGGTCAGTAACTGTACCACCTGGTTTCTTACTTACTCTCCTCCCTGACCATAAGGTCAATAAGTTTTACCAAGCTATGTGCCCTAAAGATCAGAATTCTAAAACAGTAAGCCAAAATGAAACCTCTTCTAAGCTATTGTTGGCTTTTTTTTCACAACAAAGAACTGACTGACAAGTATTTCTGTCTAAATTCTTTAAATGGCTATTTTCCCAACTCAAATCCATTAATGTCTATAAAGCAGTAATTTGCAAACTTAATCTTCTTAGGGTCCTTCCTTACTCTTGAAATTATTAAAAATTTCAAAAGCTTTCATTTATGTGTACTATGCCAATTGGTATTGACCATTTTGGATACAGACTACTTGAAAAATAACTGAAGTGAGAAGGAAATGTTTAAAACAGAAAAATAGTCACAGGCTGGAGAGATGGCTCACCAGCTGAGTCACTTGCCTGGAAAACCTAACGATCTGGGTTTGATTCCTCAGTACCCAAACACACACCAAGCCAGATGCAGAAAGTGTCAGGTGCATCTGGAGTTCATTTGCAGCAGCTAGAGTCCCTGGTGTAGCCTCTCTCTCTCTCTCTCTCTCTCTCTCTCTCTCTCTCTCTCTCTCTCTCTCTCTCTCTCTCTCTCTCTCTCTCTCTCTCTCTCCCAGACTCTCTTTGCTTGCAAATAAATAAATAAAAATATTTTTTTAAAAAAGAAAAATAGTCACATTTTTGGTGTGAAAATGGTTTGACTTACCCAAACCCATGTTTGAACTTAATTGTCCATTTCAGTCATGTTGGAAGGTGGGGTCTAGTGGAAGGTGTTTGGTGACTGTGAAGAGCCCTCATAAATTTGTTAAAGCTTCTCTCCTTGCAAGAATGGCTTAGTTGTTGCAAGAGCAGGCCCAGCTGTCGTGGTCCATCCCATCCATGTGTCCTGTTCACCCTGTTTTTAATCATAGTGGAAGGTGTACACGGCCCTCACCAGAGGCAGCTGCCCACTCACAGACTTCTCAGCTTCTCGCATGGAGAGCTAAAGTAAATCTCTTCATTTATAAATCACCAGTCTCAGGTACACAAAAAAGGACCCAGACAAGCAGCCACCAGAAAGATGGTATCATCATGTGTCATGTGACCTCTGCAAAGCTCCAGAGTTCACCAGTAAAGAACAGAAGTGGAAGAGGGAAATACCCTCTGAGCAGCACTTTGGAAAGAGCTTTGACCCCAAAATCCTCCAAGAAAGTCTCTGGAACCCCCAGGGAGCTTAAGCATGTCAAAAGTTGCTGATCTAGACATAAAAGTCTTTCTGCTTCCACCCTGTGGTCCCCGTTCCTAGAACACATGTCTCATTGTGACACTACCTTGAGTGGAGCCCATTCCACACCCCTGCCATCACCTGTGGGGTCCATGATAGCCCAAACCTTCAGAAACAACAGCCACCATGATGTGGGCTTTGCCTGTCTTTGTCAGGAAAACTCCTTGTCCTCGAGGTCTAGGAAATTGTGATGATGTGCACATATATCTTGCCTTAGATAAAAATAAATTAAATAAAAAAGGAAACAGCACTAAACTGTTTCAAGTTCAAACATTTTTAGGACAGAAACAGACGGCTTTGACTCTAATTGTTTTTTATGAAATTTGATGCCCAGAGTGAATTATATATTTTGAGACTCTGTAAGTCATTAATACCCTTAAACAGTTAATAAGCCATTTATTAAAAGTCATTCATTGGCGCTGTCTTTTAGAATAAAAGGATTTTATCTTCCTTCTTCCCCAATGGTGGCCAACCAAATTTTATTCAAATGCCCTATTATTTTTCTTAGCACACCTTTCTCCTCTTAGAAGACCCTACCATGGGGTCCTTGTGTGCTCAGATGTCTCTTTCCATCACAATGACACTGTTAGCTCCTGGAGGATTATATTAGTCAGGGTTCTCTAGAGGAACAGAACCAACAGAATGTATTGTGGTAAATAAAAAGGGGATTTATTGGATTAGCTGAGGGCAGATCCACAATAGCAGTCCGCATCCTGCCCACTACTGAGAGGGCTGCCTTCCTGTGAACATCCTCAGAGACCCACCCAACATTACTAAAACGGTCAAGTTGGCAACAAAACTTAACCATCACAGGGATATAAATCATTTTTTATGAGTCTTTGTAACTGCAGATTAGTCCAGTAGCTGACACGGATCTTGAGATACAGCAGATTCTAGAAATACTTAGGAATAAATGGCTAGTGGACATCAGACGTGGATGCATGTGTCTCCTTATGATGGCCGTCTTGTTTCCCACTGCACCATCCTCCAACACAGCCCTTCTCCTGACATCCAAGATTGTTGTTGGCTGTGTGCTACCCTCCTGCAGCCTTCATCAAAACCTTAGCCATCTCTGAATCCTCCTTCTGCCTCAGCCCTCTGATCCAACTTCTTAGACCTCTTCACTTAATCTCAGCAATGATTCTGGTATCTGCTTTCTCCTTTTCACCTTCCCCTGCAAAAATTGTAATGTGCTTCCTCCTTATCTGGCACAGTACCACAAAGTTGTTTTGGGAATAAAAATGGGAACGTCAACTAATAATATACAGTCTCAAAAAAATCTTTCCAGAGTAACTTTCAATCATATTCTTCCCCTTCTCAGAACTATCTCCATTAATACTGGATGTAATCGACACTGTGAATGGACAGGTCCACACGCCTTACTTAGTTCCTGAGGTCAGTTGCAACCCCACCGAGCAGTGCACAGAACAGCTTTCCACCCAAAAGGCTTCATCTGTATCTCTCTTCTCTTTGTAAAAGTTTCCTTCAACATCAAGGTTGGAAAAAGCCAATATCTTTGAGGAAAATCTCAACCAATGAAGGTTGGGAGCTGCTGGCTAAGTGTTTCATTTGCCCCATTCACAGTATCTCCCTCCGTTTCTCAGGATCCAGCAAAATTGAGGTTCTATTACCCTTGACAGTAAATCATTCATTCTCTCCTGCTTCTGCTATTTCTTCCTTTTATCCCAAAATGTCTCATGTTGTATTTGATGGTCATGAGATCAGCCCCAAATAAACCATCTAAGTCAAGCACTGGCACTGGACGAAAGCTACCATTAAAAGATCCCATGTGTTGATTCTAACTCTTTCCAGGCTCTGTCATCCCGCATATTTTCTTCATGCATATTCCATTGTCAGCCCTAAATGAGTGCATTGTTGACCCCAAACCATCCATTCTAGATTCACCTCTGAAGGGCAGAGCCCACTGTGCCCTGTATGGCGAAGCACCCACATCTCCTAACAGATGTAGCCTGGCAGAGGAGGGAGAATACTTTGTGATACTTTAAACAGAAGAAAGAGGAAGGTATAGCTAATGGATGGATGACCAATGCTGCCTGCCACAAAGGGACAATAGAAGAAAGAAAGGAAGAAAGAAAGAAAGAAAGAAAGAAAGAAAGAAAGAAAGAAAGAAAGAAAGAAAGAAAGAAAGAAAGAAAGAAAGAAAGAGAGAGAGAAAGAAAGAACGAAGGAAGGAGGGAAGGAGGGAGGGAGGGAGGAAGGAAGGGAGGGAGGAAGGAAGGGAGGAAGGGATGGAGGGAGGACAGAAAGAAAGAAAGAGAGAGAGAAAGAAAACAAGATCAGCAAGTTGAACATGAGACATTGGAGATGTGCTGGTGAGCTGAGTTCTCCGACACTTACAGATAATATTTTGCAGGGTCATCATCATCAATCAGTCCCCTCCTTGGTCTCTGCCATAGACCTTTGCGAGGATGGCCCTTCACATGCCAAGGAAACCCATATGAAATGTCACTTCCTCTACCCTAGGCTCGGTGTAACTGCTCCTGCCCAGACTTACCACCACCTATTTGTAAGGGGGTGCCAGCCCCAGCTATAAAGTCTCCTTGCACAGCTCTCAGCAGCAGCTCCCGTCCAGACACTCACCCCCTGGGCTTTTCCAGGGACATGGATGCAGAGTTTCCAAACATGCTCTGGACCTACCTTGGAATCAATCAAACACCCACTCAAAGTGCTTTGCAAACACCTCTGTTGTTTGGTTTATTGATGTGCTCATGTTGGGGGAAGATGTATTTTCTGGTGAAATGAATCATGAATTCATTTCAAGACATCTTAAAGAAGGATTGTTTTGCTAGCTGCTTGCTTCAGAATATGGGTCCCTGGAAATGAGCTGTTTTCACAGCTTCTCGGAGGCCAGTGAAGATTGATGGGAAAACGCAGCTGGGCATCTCAGGTGAAACCCAAACCTACTGAAAATGCATTTTCATATATGCAGTGAATTAGTATGGCTATCGCTCCTTCTGGAGTGTTCCCTTCATACTGCCCACCTACTGCCAAGGTGATGGGAACTTTCAAGAGACTAAACAGACAGATCCTTCCAGGAGCATGGCAAAATCAAGAACAGTGGTAGCGTTTTTCTGCACGCATGATGGGTAGCCCATCCTGCAGATGCTCACAGAGAGACTGGACCAACCACTCCGTCCGTATCTCCTACTTTCCCCAGCAGCCCACTAGGACAGGCACTTGAACTCTCGGGGTATCTCTGATCTGGGACATGAAGGCCAGTCTTCTTCAGGGCATCTGCGTTCCCATTGAAGTGAAGTGTCTGAACCTGTCCTGTGGCTTGAGGTCAACTGGTCAACGTAGGCCTGCAGCTGGAAGTCAGAGTCATGAGTCAGCACTTCCAAGGGGGATGAGAGTCCTTGGCTTCCTTCCACTTGAGCCACTGATAGGCAGAGAAAGAATAGCTGCTCAGTATATGTCACTGTGCATGTGTCATGACTCTGTGTCACTAAGATACCACGTGGCCAAGTGATGATCTACGGGGTGGATGGATGGACATTCTTCCTGCTGACTCCCACTACCGACTAACTCACCCAGCAATGATAGCAAAACATTTGGAAGAAACCCAAATTTACTGGGCACCTAGGGGTGTGACAGGTGACACCAGGAAGCAGAATTGAGGCCTCTTAACAGTTCAAGGATTTAGCAATTTAGAGAAATTTCAGCTTAAGCCAGATGTGACAGTTGATAACAATAGCAGCTAATATGTTATCATTTCTTTAGATTTGATTTTTGACAGGATTTATAAACAGGAGGATAAAAAATTTTCTCCTAGACTTTTGCCATATTAGGAGGCAAATACGGTCATTAATCCTGGGGTTGTCATCACCCGGTGCACCATGGGAATTGAAATCTGGAAACAGAGTTCTGAACATTGATCACAGGCCGTGTTCAGCTCTAGGAAGGGTCACCCATGGCGACTGTCCATTAAGAGGCTGCAAAGCAGAATAATACCCTTATCACTTCCCCACCCACTGGACAGGCTAGAAGGGCGTCATTTCCACAGCACCGCCGTCTCCCTTGGTGCCTGCAGATAGATGGATTTCCTGACTTCAGAGCTGAAGTTTCCATCCGGTGATCACCTGCCACATGTGATACTTTGGTCTCTTTGTCTGTGTTTCTGTTATTGAAGGAAAGACACAGTGGAAACAAGTTGGACTTTAAGATAGGAAAAAATTGCCTGTGTTCTTATCATTGCTGGGCAAATCTTATCATAAAGAACCCAGGTGGAGACTGAAGACAGGCAGCGTATTTGAAATAAAACATAGATTTGGCCAAAGAAAGAATTCATATAATGTCTGTCCAGCTATATGCTGAAGACTTCTGTGGACTCAAGGTTTGGAAGAAACTTAGCTTCTGAATTGTACTTGTACCCTAGCTCCCCCGTCAAAGAGTCTGATTTTTACAGCTTCTGGCTCATCTGACTTCCTATGGCAAGTACACTTGGCTCCTCATAGAATAACCATAATTCACCAAAGAAAGGACACCACAAATTATGTGATGGTTCAGAACACTGTTTGCCTGTTTTCTGTTTGTTTTTGTTTTGTTTTTAGATTCTGGGCACATGGACAAGAGCTGTGTGTGTGTGTGTGTGTGTGTGTGTGTGTGTGTGTGTGTGTGTGTGTGTGTGTTTGTTTGTATATGTGAGGTATGTGTTTATATGTGTGTGGTATGTGTTTGTGTGTGTGTGCACTGTGTCTGTATGTGTGTGGTATGTGTTTGTGTGTGTGTGTGGTATATGTTTGTATGTGCATGGTATGTGTTTGTATGTGTGTGGTATGTGTGTGGGTATGTGTTTGTATATGTTTGTATTTGTGTGGCATGTGTTTGTATATGTGTGTGGTATGTGTTTGTGTGTGTGTGCACTGTGTTTGTATGTGTGTGGTATGTGTTTGTGTGTGTGTGGTATATGTTTGTATGTGCATGGTATGTGTTTGTATGTGTGTGGTATGTGTGTGTGATATGTGTTTGTATATGTTTGTATATGTGTGGTATGTGTTTGTATATGTGTGTGGCATGTGTTTGTGTGTGTGTGTGTGTGTGGTACGTGTTTGGGTGTGTGCACGGCACGTGTCTGGGGGAGGCACATGTGTGCTGGTATGCATGCATGTGTGTACAAGAGTACGTAGGCCAGGACGTGGCATTGGGTGTCTTCCTCAGTTTCTCTCCACCTTATTTTGTGAGACAGTGTCTCTCATTGCACACAGAGCTCACTACCTAGGTTAGACTGGATAGCCAGTGAGCACCAGGGATTTTGTCTTAGCCTACCTGGTGCCGAAATTACAGTCACCATGTCAAGTATTTTTATGTGAGTGCAGATCCAAGTTAAGTCCTTGGGTTTGTACAAGCCTTTTACCTCTGAGCCACCTCCCCAGCCTCAAGAGCTTATTTTAAAGCTAGTACATTAATATAATTCACCCTATAAATTAATCTGGAACCTGCCAAATAGCAGTAGCTCAGAAAGTATTTGTTAAGTTTGTTGGATTCAGTTAAGGTAGAAGTCAAAAATAGAGACAAGTTTTGAGTGGGTAAAGAGAATTGTCTGGCACCATATGTTCTGAGTTCAAATCCTAACTCTACTGCTTGGGTCTCTATAGCTTTGGACAAATCCCATAATTTTTCTGTCTCAGTTTACTTGTTTGTAATATGTAGGTAATAATGGTCACTGGGTTAATTTGAGAAAAATGTAAAATTGATACTTTTAACTCATTAATCAGTGAAGCAATTAGTAAGATGCTATGACCCAGTCAAAAAGAGAGTTAAAAATATTGTATTTGGCCAGCACTAGGGAGGCAGAGGTAAGAGGATCGCTGTGAGTTTGAAGCCAGCCTGGGTCTACAGAGTGTGTTTGAGATCAGTCTGGGCTACAGTAAGACCCTACATCGGAAAAAAAGAAAAAGAAAAAAGAAAAACCCAACAACTAAAACATGGTATGTGTAGCAATTTTAATAAACAAATATTAGGAGGGGAGCTGGGTACATGGCTCAGTGGGTACAGTGCCTGCCACACAAACAAGAGGACCTAAATTCAGATCCCCTGCACCCACTTAAAACCTGGACCTAGGAGCCCAGTGCTGGGAAAGGAGGGGTCCCCGAGGGCTCCTGGCTAACTAGTCTAAGCCCAGTCAGTGAGTCCTAGGTTAAGTGAGAGGCGCTGTCTCAAAAAAATAGGGTGGAAGAGCCATGGGTAAAGACACGAAACACAAGTCCATGTACACACACACCTACACCTATGTGAATATATATACATACACACGCACTCATGCCACAAACACATTAAAAAATATTAGGGAAGATTATTCTGTTAGAGATAATTTTGGTAATCTCCAACATATTACAAATGTCTGGGCTTATCTATTTCATTAACATAAAAAAATAGTTGGAGGGGCTGGAGAGATAGCTCAGAAGTTAAAGTCACTTGCTTGCAAAGCCTAATAATCCAGGTTCAAATTTCTAATACCCACACAAAGTCAGAAGCAGAAAGCAGCACATGCATCTGGAATTTGTTTGCAGTGGCAGAAGGCCCTGGCGTGCCCATTTTCTCTTTCTTTCTCCTTTCTTCTTTCTTTCTTTTTTCCCTTCTCTCTCTCTTTAAATAAATAAAATTTAAAAATAAAAAATGGTTGTAAACTTGCTAGGCTGTCTTCACACTAACAAGCGATTTCCCGTAATGCTGGGAACTTTATCAAAGAGACAATGCAGCTTCTCGAAGAAATTCCTCAAGAACATCCTTGGGTGGCCTTTGCTCCCATATGACTTTGTTGGGATGGGTAATCCACCTTTTTGCTTCCATTCCAAGTTTGGGAACTCGACTCTGTAGACTAGGCTGGCCTTGAACTCACAGTAATCCTCTTAGCTCAGCCTTCCAAGTGCTAGGATTATAAGGATGAGCCAACATGCCTGGTTAACCTTTTCTTTCTATAAATTGGTTTTCTCAGGGGTTATAGTGACAGAAAGCTACCTATAAATGGACTCTAACATAATCTCTCCTGTGAACTTTCCAGAAGCTCCAAGCAAGCAGTTTGCATTTCCCTTCTCTCTCCCCTCATAACTGCTTGTGCCACCAGCAGGAAATGACATCACACCCTAGGCCATGCAGTTAGAAGCATAAGACCTGGAACTCTGCAAAGAGCAGGCGCTGGGTTTCCCTGGATCTAGTAGCTAGAAGCCTCCATCCCTGTGCCAAGCTCTTATCGCTTCTTTATGTAGCTTGCCTCCAAAACCTAACCCCAGGTGGATACGTACTTAGCAAACCTCTGTTCCTTCTCTCAGGGCATCCAACTGGACTGCAGTTACCACTTGGAATGTGGGCAGGAAAGTGAGTGTTCCTCAACATCTCCCCAGTCTCTCCTTTGCTGTGTATGTGTGTAGAAACATCAAAATAATAATAATAATAATAATAATAATAATAATAATAATAATATGAGATCTGGGAAATAAAGAGAGGAAAACAAGAAAAATGATTTCTAGCATTTACTACATGGAACTTCAATGGCAAGTCTCTTTAAAGACTTAGACTGTATCTATCCTTCCTCTTCCATTCAAGTGCTTCACATCAGCACCCAACAGCCCTACCGATGAAAAGGAAAGTGAAGATTGTAAGGGAAGAAATATTTCCTTAGAGGCAAATAGCATCCAAAGGCCCAGCCTGAGCTTTTCAGATGTGGGATACATATACGGGAAAAATCCTACCATATGAGAATGATAAATGAGATTGGTTCAAGATGGTAATAATGCCCCTCCTGCAAACAATATGGGAGAATGGAGAGCAAGCTGTTGCAACTTGTTTATTAGGGTTCTTGCTAAGGACTGGCACACACAGACAGCACAGGGAGAAAAAGTCCCACGTCCTCATAGGCTGGGACTTCGGAAGCAGCCACTCCAACAACTGGATCCTCCTTTCAGCCATAAACCAAGAGTTGGGGAGTGGGGGGACGCTTGGGTTATATCACAAGAAAGAAGAGCTAGTAGGCAGCTTGCATTCAAGTGGAGTGTATTTTTTCTTTGCATGTCTGTAAATAAATGACTTCAATTTTGGAAAACATGCATCTGGAACATCATCATTTTGCCAAACGCACAAAGCCTCATCACAATATGACAACAGAATCCAGAAGCTTCTCTGTCTTTCACATGAGATGTTGCCTAGCCGGGGCCAGAGTGAGGCATGGTACGGTGTGAATGCAGCAAACACACTGGTCCTCAGGTTGGAACCAGACAGGAATGAGAACAGGTATCTAGTACTAATGTACATTGTTGATTAAGAATATTGAACTTCAGGGCTGGAGAGATGGCTCAGCGGTTAAGGCACTTGCCTCCAGTGCCTAAGGCCCCGGGTTCAATTCCCCAGGACCCACATAAGCCAGACCCACAAGGTGGTGGCTCTGGTGCTCGCTCTCTCTCTCTCTGTATCTCTCTGCTTGAAAATGAATAAATAAAATATTTTTTTAAAAAAAAGAATATTGAACTTCATAGACTAGACAATTAAGTTCTGCAAAAAGCTTCATTATAGGATTCTTGAAGGCAGAAAGGTATATATAAAATTGATGTTGACTCATTTTATGATATATGATATATATATATGTATGTGTGTATATACACATATATGTGTGTGCAATCTATTATGCATGGTATATTGTGGTGATTTGAATGTAAATGTATGTTCCCCCATAGCTTCAGGGATTTTTGATTAAAGTTAAGCTTCCTACTTACATCTCCAGTAGTCCTGTTGGAGGATGTGACAACGGGGACAGATCTTGTAGCCCAGCTCTACCAAGTGTGTTCGGAGCCAGCTTGTGCTCTGGATGTTCATCTTTGCTGGTGTCTCTCTGCTATGCATCTGTGCACCTATGGAAGTGAGCCAGCTTCCATTCTACTATTGATGGTGTTCCCCCTGGATTCTGTAAGCCTGAAATAAACCCTTTATGGCCATAAGTTGCTATTGGTTGTGTGTTTGTCCTAGCAATAAAGAGTAACTGCAACCAAAAATTGGTACCAAGAATGGGATTGTTGCTGGGATGAATCTGGCCATGTGGGCTTTGGCCTTTGGAACTTCTTTGCAAGAGGAATATGAAAGGATTCTGCCCAAGACCAGGAAATTTGATCAAGGTTGCATTTAAAAGTAATAAAATGTTCTGCTTGAAAAGGGTATAGAGGGGGTGGAAAGATTGTGAGAGCCGTGGTGGGGGAGATTATCAGAGGCATGGCACCCCTCAGTAACAACACACTTGGGTCAGGAGAACCTGGCTGAAGACTGGGCTATCCATAGTCCCCTGCTACAAGGACAGATCCAGACGACCCACGGAGGAGGATATCCAGCTGATTGGGGAGGGGGAGGGGGGGCAATGAGGAATTGGGGATGACAACTCATTGTTGGCCCACTAAACAATGTAACTCATTATGGACAATTTAAAAAAAAAGCATTTTAGGGCAGAAATGCCCTGAAATGTAGTTCATAAAAAAAGAAAAAAGAAAAGGGTGTAGAGTAGAAAGATGAAAGATGTATGGTTAATCACAGGAAAAATTCAAGCAAGTTTGAAGTTACAGGCACAGAGACTGTCTTAGATTACCGAAGCTGCAATTGCAGATGACCACCATCAAGGGTGGGCCAACAGTGTTGCATTGAAACTACAGAAATGATGTCCTGAGGGTGAGCTGCGAAAGGCTCAAATGAGTCAGAATACAAATCCTTTTGAAAGTAGGTGATACAAAGGAAGACTGATGAAGGCGTATGCTGTTCTTCAAGGTCAAAATTTATCACCCCCTGTGATGGTTAGGTTTTTCCTTATACTTAGGTCTCCAGTAGTCCTGATGGAAGATGTGTCACTGGGAAGGATCTTATAGTCCAGCCCTAGCAGTGTTCAGAGCCAGTTTGAGCTCTGGCTGTTCATGTTTGCTGGCTGTTTGGTGGTATCTCTGTGCTAGGCATCTGTGGAAGTGAGCCAGCTTCTTCTACTACTGATAGTGTTTTCCCTGGATTCTGTAAGCCTGACATAAATCCTTTCGTCCTATAAGCTTCTTCTAGTCAAATGTTTGTCCCAGCAATGAAAAGTAAATGCAATATATATCCTTATCCTTTAATATATTATTGCACATTCTATATAGAATTCTATATAGTTTATATCCCATATATAAGACTATAAACTAGATAATATACAGTATATGTTCATTTAATATATAAGAATATACTAAGGATACAAAAGGCATATTTGAGGAATACAGTTATATCATACAGAAAAGCATTCTTCTCAGTTCTGTGCCTATTAGCA
>PVHP010044253.1:0-14154 GCA_004024765.1 Zapus hudsonius
TATCCATCCATCCATCCACCCATCCACCCATCCATCCATCCACCTGCCCACCCACCCATCCATTCATCCATCCACCCATGTATCCACCCATCCATCCATCCATCCATCCACCCATCCACCCATCCATCTATCCATCCACCCATCTATTTATCCATCCATCTATCTATCCACCCATCCACCTCCTCATTCTACATATATACTCATTTCACGCCTACAGTGTGCTAGGCACTGAGGATTCAGGGGTGAACAAGACAGAAATGCTCCCCACCTTCCAGGAGCTTGTCTCATTGAAGGGGAGGGACATAGATATGCAAAACACAGGCAAAGAGACCAAAAGATGAGAGCGGGTTGTGAGGGGTGCTAGTGAAGAGACAAGCAGGAGAGAGAGGACTGTGAGATGGTTTGGGGTCTGCAGTATAGAGAGGAACTTCTCTGAGGAAGGGACTTTGAGTTGTATAGCCTTTGCACTAAGAGGGTCTCCTCCCCCACTGGTGACAAGCATGCCAGAGGGGACTAGCGTATACAAAGGCTCTGAAGTGAGCATTGGTAGGACTGAAGGCATCATCGTGGGTGACACATACCGAGCACAGCCAGGGCCAGGTCCATGTGGGCTGCAGGCTCTGATAGGGTCCTTGGGATTTAGGCAGGTGCAGCATGCTGAGTCCACTGCTTTGCCTGCCTTTGTAGGTAGTTGTAGGTAGGCCTTTATTTGGAGTCCATGCGTGTCAGACAGAGGGCTGAGGAGGATTGAATTGGGTTTGGACGCTCTTCCAGGATCCCCAGGAATTTCCATTTTGGGGTGATCTGACAAGGCACAGAGACAAGAGCCCTCCATAGTGGCTTTGGCAAGTTCTCTATGAAGTGACCCATACATGTCATATGTATGTATGTATAATTTGTAAGGAGAGAGAGAGAGAGAGAGAGAGAGAGAGAGAGAGAGAGAGAGAGAGAATGGGTGCCTCCAGCCACTGCAAATGAATGCCAGATGCATACACCACTTGTTTTTTTTCCAAATGGGTGCTGGGGAATAGAAGCCAGGTTGTTAGGCTTTGCAGGCAAGCACCTTAACCACTGTGCAATCTCTCCAGCTCCCTTGTCCACATTCTTTTCTACCAAGTCACTTTTGCATCTGGCATCCTGCGCCTTGAGCTTGTTTGTGTTTTGCAGTGGATATGGCCAGGGCTCGGCACACGGCATGTGTCCTGTGCTCCCAGAGTAGGTAGGTGAGCCTGTCTTTGGGAGAGGGGCTGTGCTGGTGTGGCTGGTGAAGAGAAGGCCAGCCCCTCCTCATAAGTGCTCTTACTGCTTCCCAGTGGAGAAACTGAGGCCAGAGAGAATGCCATGGCGTTTCTTGAGTAGTTGGCCATTGCGTCTTCATTTCATGTTTGTGATGTTCTCAGAGAAATCAATGCCTTTCTCTGCTCAGCTTCAGTACTTCCTGCTGGAGCTGACACACCCGGTCACACTGGGCAGGGTCCCTGCTAGGTCTTTCTGGGTGTCCATGTCCTTTGTTCATGTCATGTGTTTGGAGGGTTGGTCGCTGTTCTGACCTCTGCTTTCTTTGCACAGTGAAGTTAGAGCTATCAGCCATGCTAGTCTCTATTTTGCCCTGTGATCAATACTTATTTTGCCTTAAGAGCTGAGTTTTAGAGGCAGGAAGAAGGGTGTGTAGGAGGGCTATGACCCATGGGGTCCTGTCACATGAGCCAAGCTATTTGGATTTGGAGAAGTGACTTACCTTGACTTAATGTTGGGTCCAGCAGGGAGGAGAGGGTCCCATGGTAACTCCTACCCTGTAGCTACAACTTCTGGTCACTTGCCACCTTAGCACAGTGATACTCACACTGAGAGTGCAGCAGAAGCCCGTGTGTGTGTGTGTGTGTGTGTGTGTGTGTGTGTGTGTGTGTGTGTGTGTGTGTCCTGCGTGGCTCTAAGGCCCAGCAGAATGTGCCTTTCTTAAGTGTCCAGTTGATGCAGATATGGCTGGTCATCACGGCCACCCTATAAACCTGGTATTATTCAGTCACCTTATGGATGAGAAAATGAAGTTTTAAAAATTAAATAACTTGCTTAGGGTCAACCGGGCAGCCACAAGGTGGTCAAACTGGGATTCTAGTCCAGGTCTAAGTTGTGTGGGTTCTCAGCTTGGTGCCCACCTGGCAGAGCTGGGTGCATTATTCCAGCTGGCTGCAGACTCTGTGCCTCTAGAGACCCCACGTGGGCTCTTAGTCGAGATGATAGTTTACACCGATGGTTTTTGCTATTGTTTTGTGATCAAACTGACCTAACATAATACTCCAGTGAGCAAATTCAGGGTGGAAGGAGGGTGGAGGTGCTGATTCAGTAGGGGGGCCCCAAGGAGTCTCTATCCAGCACCCCTTGATGTCCTATAATATCCCCAGCAAGGAGTCTCTGGGGACTTGTTGGAAAGTTTCTGGTGGTGGCAGGAGCTCCCTTCCCCTCTTCTGGGACAAGAGTAAAGGACCCCCTCCCCTCCCTCCCTTCCTCCCTTCAGTGTAGAGTATTTCAAATGTTCTCAACATAGGAAAAAATGATTCACGTTGGAAGTATGGCTATACCAATGGTCCTGCTTTCATCACTGCACATTGCACACATGTACTTGAAATGTCATACTGTACCCATAAATAGGTACAATTATGAGTTGGTGAAAATATTAAAATAGAACATTTTGTTTCTTTTTTTGAAAGCGGAGCCAGTCCAGGCATCAGAGGGACGTGTCCATCTTCTGTCTCCCAATATCTCTCCCTAACAGGGAATGGAGACCCAGGGCCCAGAGGCCAGAGGCATCGCAAGTTCTGCAGACCTGCAGAGTGTGGCATGTGTGTCACAGAGGGCTGGGATCCAGGGACATGGCTGAACCTGATGGGAAGGGAGAGAGGATCAGGAAGTGGACCGTGCTGTGCAGGGGTGATTGTGGGGGTAGAAATGCAGAGGGTATGTCTAAGGCATATCATGGGGTCTCTGCCTCCAAATTCAGTCCTGCCTCCTCCCCCCTCCATACCTCCCCCATGGAACTGCATTTAAAAAATATTTATGTATTCATTTTCAAGGAGAGAGAGAGAGGAGAGAGAGAGAGAGAGAGAGAGAGAGAGAGAGAGAGAGAGAGAGAGAGAGAGAATGGGTGCACCATGGCCTCTAGCCACTGCAAATGAACTCCAGATACATGGGCCACTTTGTGCATCTGGCTTTACATGGGTACTAGGGAATTGAACCCCGTCATTAGACTTTGCAAGCAAATGCCTTAACTGCTGAGCCATCTCTCCAGCCCTGGAGCTGTATTTTCCACTGTCGTCAGACCATTCTGGAAGGAAGAGTCGCCACCCCCAGTCTCAACCTGATCTTTAGTTTTCATGGGGCCATATTGAATTTCTGTCTATTCACAGACCAAAGGTTGCAAACTCTGCAAGCCACCTCCTTACAGAGTCTGTAGAGGGCGTCCTTCTTCACATGCCTCTCCTTTTGCTGGCAAGAAGGAGCATCATGGGAGAGCTGTAGTCCACGTTCTAACCACCCCCCCCCATTCCCAGAGTAGGCTCTGCCTAAGCTGGTCCCATCATCTCAGGGAGCTCAGCCCTAAACTCTCTGGGTCTTAGCTGGATTAAGGGCCTCAATAGTTGCTGAGGAGGAAGGAGGTCCCTCTGTAATTGCTGTTTAAATATGTCTAACAATAGCCACATGTGGAACCAGGTTTGAGGGTTATTAAATATGAGCCCCTCCCCATGCCTTTGTTTGTGCAATGGGGCCGAATGGGGAGAGAAGACGAGCTGCTGAGGGGGAAGGAGCCTCAAGGAAGAGCTTCTGGGAAGAACAGGGTCCCTGGGTTTGTAGAGAAGGCTCAGGACCAGTGCATTACAGCCCAGGCCTGGGATGATGACACCCTGGGGACACCTGAGCCTACAGACTTTGGGTTACCCCCCGGGAGCCCCTTGCCCTACTGACATTCTTCTTAGGTGGCTGGTCCCCTGCAGCAACCACAGAAATCTCATGACACAGCTGAGCACCACACTGAAGGGCAAAGCAAGGGTGTTCACAAGGTCTACCGCTTGCCCCAGCTTTCCTTGTGGGAAGAAAGGAAAGGCCAGGGCTCCATTTCCCTGCCCAACATGGTGTTCTGGTTTGAACATAAAGGTCCCCCATAGGTTCATGTGTTTTCAATACTCGTTCCCCAGCTGGTGGCAATTCTGGAGAGTTGTGGAGCCTGTGGGAGGTGGAGCCTTGCTGAAGGAGGTGTGTCACTGGGGGTGGACCTTGAGGTTAGTCCCACCACTGGGTGTCCAGAACTAGCTACTCAGACTATTTCCTTCCTGCCAATGTGGTCACATGACTCAGGGTTCCCTCTCGGGCCTACTTTCCCCACCATGATGAAACTTCCCCTGGAAAGTGGAATCTTAATAAATCTTTCCTTTCATAAGCTGCTTCTGGTTGGGTGTTTTGTTCCAGCAACAAGAAGGTGACTTCAACACAGAGTAAAGTCTATGACTAACTGTGTCTATAGTCTTTCTTTGATCACATGCTCCCCCAGTGTGTGTGTCTGTGTGACAGGAAGCTGTGGGGTAGCAGGTGTTCACTATCTTGCTCTGGGGAGTCCCATGCCTAGCAGCTCCCAGCTACCACGCCGGGTGAGGGTCCTCTCCTGTCACTCATTAGACACATCCTTCTTACTCAGGGGAATAGAGGTAAGATTCTGCAAAGAGCTGTCCTTGCAGGTGACAATCCTGTGATCTTCTCTGGATAACAGACTTAAGCAACTTTGTAAACTAGGTAAAGTTGAATTTCCAGAAAAGAAACCTGAAGAATCATAGGGAAGAGACAGATGTCACATTTGTGCGATATGACAAACGAAGAACACAATAACCGAGCTTTAGAAATCCTCAGGAGGGGCTGAGGGGATGACTCAGTGGTTAAAGGCGCTTGCTTGCAAAGCCTGCCTGGCCTGGGCTTGATTCCCTTGTGTCCATGTAAAGCCAGATGCACAAAGCAGCACATGTGTTTGGAGTTCATTTACAGCAGCAAGAGACCCTGGCACTCCCATATTCTTCTTTACTTAGTATAAATAACATAAAAATATCTCCTTGGGGATTTTGATTGTGTAGCAGGAAGGAAGGGTTGGAATCTCAGTTAACTCGCGGTGAAAATGGCCATGCTATTTCTGGAAGACACATTTGTGAATGGACTGAGAATCTTTAAAATATGCAAAAAGCTTTGTCTATTTCTTATGTCTGTTCTTATAGACGTTATCCCCTGTTTTTTATTTTTCCTTTGGATAATGAGTAGTTGGATTTTTCTTCTGTGAGGTATAGTTGTAATATATTTACAAGGGTGATATATTTGCTATAAATACTTACAGGGGCAATAATATATTTGTTATGCATTGGATATTTATTTTATAATTTTTACTGAAATGCTATTTGCAGATTATCTGTACCTTGCCTGAAGTTCATGTTTTTAGCACTTCTTAGAGCACTTGAGTATCAGGATCCTTTCAAATAGAATTGTCAGTGGGGTGGGGGAGAAGGGGGAAGAAAGAACGTGGGCATTGATGATGGTCAACTGTACCTCTTTGCTGTGTGGTTTCTTTGGGTGTGGTTTCAGGCCAAGGACCCAACTTCCCCAGAGGCCGAGTCTGCACCTTTTTCATAGATCTAACATTCCCTAAGAGGGGCTCAAATAATGGAAGGTGGGTAGTGCTGTACACCATGCCTGCATATGGGGAGTGTTTGGGGAAATGGAGCTATTGTTACTGAGTGAATAGCATTCCTATGATTAGGGCTTCATCGCCTGGGCCTGGGGAGCCAGATTTTCCTTGGGTGCCTGCTGGGAGGATTACATTCTAGATACCTTCAAAGGACAACCTTCTGGTCTGTTCCTGAGACCTGGGGGTGAATGGACCTGTGTAGCACTTTTGCTTACTAAGGCATTCTAGTGTCACACCCTCTGAACCAGAGAGCTCTCCTGAATGTCAACCCTGATCCCCCCATCCTCCACCCCAGTGTGAACACAGTGAAGTGTGCTCTTGCTGCTCCCTTGGGACGAGAAGAGTGAGGATTTTCTGAGTTCTGAAGTGGCCAGCAGCAGCCCCCCACTCACACAGCCGGGGGAGGGGGCTTGGAAGGCTCTCTCTAACCACCACCACCCTCGCTTCTAACCCACCTAAGACTTGTCACTCTGGCATCCTCTGGCTCTTGACTCCTCCTCCATTCTGTTTTTTTTTTTTTTTCTGCTGTTACCCTGATCCATTCATTTCCAAATCCCCTGGGCAGCAGGGTCCCCTCTTGTCATCTTGTGCCTTTTGCTGTCCTTTCTCGAATGGTACTCAGACCCTTGCTTAAAACACATGACTGGTGTGGCTCACCTGCTTTCCCTCCAGGTCCCATGGCTTCCCTTCATTCCCTGTGTAAGGACCATCTCCTGGGCAGGAGCCAAGGCCCTTGTCAGTCCCCCTGATCCTTGCTCTGCCCTACCCAGTCACCAGCCTCCTCTCAGTTCCTCAAACATTCCATGTTCTTCCCACCCCAGGACCTTGGCACGTGCTCTGGCCTCTTCCTGCCTGGTTAACTGTCAGTCATCCTTTAGATCAGTGGTCACTTCGAAGACTCGGTGAGCCTCAGGTTGGGTCTGGTGTCCCCATTTGCCCTTATCTGACCCTGTGTCCAGCCTGACGCTGGCACGTGTAGGCACTCTACCCACAGGTTCCTAATGAGTGTCTATCTCTGGGGGGCAGCAAGGACCTCCAGGAGATTTTGCAGCTTCCCCTCTGGGATTATCTTGGCGCTCGGGCCCCGCTTTCCTCATGTATCTTTTCTGCCGTCCAATCCACCCGCTTCCAGCCTTAGCCAGTAGCTTCCTGCCTCTGGAAGGCTGAGTGTACTCTAGGCTTTGTGAATGGGATTATTCCCAAATGCCCAAAAGGCTTTTGCTATTTATAAGAACTCTGGAGTAAAGAGAAAACAATCTTTTGTTAAAGCAAATAATTTGTAGCCAACAATTACCGGTTAATTCATCTCTTTTGCTACTTGGTTTATTGTGGGTACTAAAAGGGCTTTGCTTGGCACCTATTAGAGAAATGAGTGACGGTAGCTGGTTGAAAGCCTTTATGGGAGTGGGCTCCAGGGGCTGGTGTCTTACTGTCCCCTGGCTCTCACTTCCAAGTCTCAGAAATGAGGTAAAAGCCATGTGATGGATCCCATAAAGGACTTGTCACAACCCCTCCCTGGTGTGTTAGATGGATCGTCACTCTATACCCACCCCTCATCTCTCTCTGCCTCTTCCCATGAATATATAAGCTCCAGCTTGTCACTGCTGTTGGGTTAAGGGTCTAATGGAAAGGTTGGCTGAGATGTCTTCCAGGTTTTGTTCCTGGCTCACTGTGTAAGCTGGAACGTCACTTTCTCCTGTCTGACTTCCCCAGCCCACATGAAAAGACATCACTCAAAGAGTGGATTTAAGTCCTCTGAAAAATCCAACAGAAAAAAAGAAAGAACTGGAGAGATGACTCAGTGGCTAAGGCACTTGCTTGCCGAGTTTAACAACCCAAGTTCAATTCCCCAGTGCCCACGCAAAGTGGCGCATGCATCAGGAGTTCTGCTGGAGGCCCTGGAATGCCCATTCTCTCTCTGTCTCTCTTCTACCTCTCTTTCTCTCTGCTTGCAAATAAAGAATTAAAAATATTTTTAAAAATCCAACATGATTTAAATGTAGGGAGGCCCAAGAGCAAAATTGACCAGTTAACAAATGGCCAACTTTCTAATCTAGGACATTTTATTTAAGGCTTGGGTGTCCTGTTCTAATACATGACCTTGCCAAGGCTCACCTGGCTTCCCTGGGCCTGTCTCCTGGCTTGTTGTTACTTCTGGGTTAGCAACTGGGGCAAGTAGGTGCTGTCTTTCTCTCGAATCTGCATCCAAGACAGACATTACTAGTAAAGTGCTGAAGACCCACCCAGATATCTAGCCAGAACTAATCGATGCAGAATTGCATTGGGCAAAGCTGTTTGCCAGTCAGAAATAGAAATGCTCACTGACCAGGATGAAAGAGCTAGCTCCCTGAGAGCTCACCTGGCTCCATCGTTGACAGGTGGGTAGATACACTGGTGGGCTTCCACCTTGCTTTGGGGAGAGGGAGTGTTTCGATGAATTCTCATGTTTGGGACACATGGACCAACTCAGGGGTCAAATGGGTCATTCCTATGTTTCTTTCCTGTCTATTTCAAAGTTGGTGGGTAACTTTATCTTTTAACAAAGGAGGCTCTGTGTGTCCTCCCGGGAATCTTGCCAGTCTCCATGGATTCATGGCCATGTCCTTCTTTGGGGTTGACAGGGGTTTGGGACTGGGATGCCTAGAATGATCTTTTTGAGATCAAGCTGGTTTCCCACCCATTCAGGTATCTTTTTACTCAGAGGTGACCCAGCAGAAGGCTGAGGAAAGACAGTTCTCTGGTGGGAGAAAGTGAGGGATTGTCTCTGGGAGCCTAAAGGGAATGGGTCAGAGGTCTTCTGTCTTCTTCCAGTGCTCTGTCCCCCTGTGAGGGAGTGGCTGGTGGCAGGATGGGGCCTGCCAGTGGGGGTGCAGCTGAGATCTGGCTGAGGATCTGAGTGGTCCTGCTGTCTTTGGGCCTGGGATCCTGAGGGAGCTGTCTGTGCTCCAGGCTGCATGGGTAGGACAGGCTCCAGGCCGGGTCTGCTCCACTGTCTCATCTGAGGTCCTATGAGAAGATGCCAATGTTCTTGGGTCTCTCTTCTCTTTGGTTCTTTACTTTTTGCTTAGGAATTTAATGAAGAGGTTGTGTAGCCAAACAGGTTAGGCCCCAAATGTGAGTGAGCAAGGCCAGATTCAGCTCTTTCCCAAGAGGCTAAGTCCCCCCAATTGTGAATTCTGGACATCGCCAACAGGTGCTTTCCTGTGACCTGGTTATGCCATTCACAAATTCACTGGGGGGATCGAGAGAGAGAGCTGGAGAGGAGAAAGAATTGCCTTTTCTTCTTAAGTGTCCCCAGGACGCCCTGCGCAGGCTTGGAGGATTCTCGCTCATCTAATCCCTGTCAGAAAAGGAACGATAAAGCGGTACAGGCTTTAGAAGCCAAATCCCCTGCCTGCGCTCGCTCGGCTCTCTCTCTCGCTCGCTCGCTCGCTCTGTTTCCATGCTCTTCCTTCTTTCTGTTACTCCTTGCCACGAAGCCAAGCTTCGGTTCTCAGAGAGGACTTCAGGGATAAGGAGCGGATTTCACTCTTCCAGTTTTCATATTTAAATTCGCTTTACTCTCTGGTTTGACTTTTCACTGACCCTTGAGCAATTGGCGGATATCAATGAGGGGGAAGAGATCTCATTATAAGAAATGAGAAAAATGGAGCAGAGTTTTAAAACTTTTAATGACTGAAGCACAGCGTTCCAAGTTGGTATTGTTCTGGGGTTGAAGTCACTGTTTGGTTACAAGTCTTTTAGGTCTAACCGGGGTTGATGACATCTGTTTAATTTTAGATGTCTGGAAAACGTTCTGAAAATAATGAAATCCAAATGTATGACCAAATTAGAGAACAATTTTATCTGCAACCAAGAAGATTTTAAAATAAGAGCAAACATTGCAACCAAAGAAAGCTTTAAAAGACCTATTGAACCTTTGGCCATCTTGCTGTGACTTTTCCATGGGGCTCCACCATTAGGAGAACATTTTTTGTGAACATGTCAGGTCTTATTATATAACTTTATACTCATTTTTTTTATCCTTTCTCTGGGTCCCCCATGGAAAGACCATGTTTAGATAAGGAAAGACCTTTCTCCAGGAAGTTGCATTAACGGAGTAAAGGGCTCTTTGTCACAATCCTCAAAAGCTACTTGTCAGCTGTCACAGAGTGGCCTTAATAGCCCTGGGATAGGTCCTGGGTAAAAGAAAGTGCCAAGGCCTCACAGGTGTGCCAGGGAGAGAAATGCTTATTCCTAACTTGCATTGTGCTATGACTCCTTCCGCCCGACCCCAACCCTCTCTGGCTTCACCATCCCCGTCTGTATGAGGAGTTCGGGGGGGTGCTGGGAGGCTTGTCCCCTCCTCTCCAGGAAGGTATTGTATGATGAACACTCCTGCTGTTGGGATGTACCTAGGTACTTTCCCTCGCACTCTCTAGAAACCTAGCTTCCAGGTGGATGCTGGTCTCTTTTACTGTCCCCACTTGGGGAAGTCCCACGAGAGTGGTGTTATGATTGATGTCCCATGTCCACTCTAGAGCAGCTGTGGCACCCAGCCTTCTCCTCTGTGATGACAAGACTCACAGGTGGAGACAGAGGGGATGAGCGGCACTTCAGTTCTTGGCTGATCAGGCAAATTCTCAGCTGCTGGGCAAGGTAGTTCTTCTGGGTGTTTGTATCTTCCAGATGTTTGGCGACTGTCCTCACCTGGTCTAGTCCAGCCCTCTCATGTTGGCTCACATCTTCCTCTGTGAGCTGCTCCTTCTCTGTGAAGTCCCTCCATCCCCACCCCATTTGGTTAGGCCCAAATGCTCCACGATCAGCTCCCTGAGCCACAGTCCCACTGATCACACTACATTTCATTCGTGGCTTCGGGTATGTTTGCTGGATGTCCCCGCTGCTTGCCCTTGACTGATGATCAAAATAAGCCTGGTATAGGATTATGTGCTGGGTATCTGGGATAAATTTTGAGCCTGTAGGATGGCCTGGTTTCTGCAAAAATGAGTGGGTTGAGCTTGATGATTATTGATGGATGAATAATGTTGATGTAGGGCCGGGTGTGCCCTGAATCCTGGGCTCAGGTATGTGCATTTTGTTGACTAGCTCCTTGTCGGGTTTTTGGGCTGTAATCAGTGCCCTCCCAGTAAGGAGGTGTCATTGTACTCTGGGAAGAGTGGGAGAATCTTGTGATATTTGACAGGTATATCAAACGTGTTCATAGGAGCTCCCAGAGACCTCATGGCCAAGGTCATAGACTGTTACCTGAAAGATAATGGGCTGAAGCCAGAAAGGAAAGAGGGACAGGAAGAGACAGATTAGAACATCCAACCGGTAGTTGGTAAGAAACTGATTCTATAAGACCCTGGGGTGGAGTTTCGTTGGCCTAGGATTCAGGAGGCATGCCCCTGCCTCTGATAACTTCTCTGGGTCTCAGTTCAAATTCTGTAAAACACGGATGTCCGTACAGTAGGGCACAGATAATAGCATAGATTTGAAAAGCAATTCAGACAATCTGGAGAAGTATGAAGAGTTTTAATGCTTTTAATTAATAAATTTCTAGTTGGTATACAGAGATTTAGGTATCAATCATTCTGACATTTTAAAATACAGTTTGTTTTAATTTATTTCTGTTTCCCCCACCCCTCTTTTCCCAGTTCCCCTCCCCCCATATCACATGTACCCACAGGCCCCTCCCTACTCTTCTTCTATCTCATCTATATTCACTTTTGGTTATGGTTCTATCTTTATAGGTTTAATTCACATTTGCCTAGGAGTTCTAATTTTAATTGTTACTAGTTAGAGGCATTTAAGAATCAGCAATTTTCTGTTTTCCCCCACCAAGGAGGGTGGATTTAAAAACTGTGTGTTGGGCTGAAGAGATGGCTCAGCGGGTAAGGCACTTGCCTCCAGTGCCTAAGGCCCTGGGTTCAATTCCTCAGGACCCACATAAGCCAGACCCACAAGGTGGTGGCCCTGATGCGCTCTCTCTCTCTCTCTCTCTCTCTCTCTCTCTCACTCTCTCTCTCTGTATCTCTCTGATTGAAAATGAATAAATAAAATATTTTTTAAAATAAAAAATAAACTGTGTGTCAGGAGGAGAGGCGTTGACTTTCTAGGGAGGTTCCTTCCACTCAATTTTTGGTATGGTACAAGTTCTGCATGTTTTGGGGTCTCAGTATCTCTGGTTATCAAGAGGACCCAAGAGTCCTCACCCACTCTGCTTTCCCCTTGAGGTGTGAGGGAGCATTTGGGTACCATGAAGTAGACTGGTACCAGTGCTGTTGGCAGTTCTTAACAGGTTAACTGGGTACAAGATGGATACCGAGGACTATGCATACCTCATACCATGCTCTGAGCTGGACTTTTTCCTGTGGCCCAGGATCAACCTGTCAAGTAACCAGGCTCTGGGACTCAGTTCCTGATTCCTTGGCTGGCAGATAGAGGCTGGGTTAAACCAGCTTTATTAGTGTAGCTGGAATTCATATCCTTTGTAGGCATCAAGTGTAACTTGATGTTCTCACTTTTGGTTAGACAATTTCTTTTTTCTTATGGCAATGAGTGCTAGGGACACTTAAAACTATTCAAAGGGCCAAGAAGGTGACAGTGAAGTGTTCAGCACTACATGAGACACCTCTATCACCCCCCTCTGAGGCTCAGGGACCATTGCAGAAGAGGAGGTATAAAGAATGCAAGAGCCAAAGGATGGGGAAGTGTTTCGGAATGCTGTCGTATTGCATCCATGACCTCATAGTGGCTGTCGTTAACCTGCACAAGTCTTGCATAATATTAGGACCTCAACATATTGTCGAGTGATAGAAATGGGACAAGGTGGAAAGAAGAGGGGGTTCAGTGGAGGGGTGAGGGAGGGAGAACAAAGAAGGCTTCCAGGAGGGGATTATATAAATTTTTAAATAAAAGTTTTTAATAAAAAAATCAAACTACCAAAAAATGTATAGTTTGATTTCTGACTATGTTGCATAGACTTATGGCATCTGGAGCTTGGTCAGGCCAAAGGCATCAAGAGGCATTTTCCCAGATGTGTATCAGAAGGAACCCTAGGGCCACACTTGGTATTGCATTTGCCCTCACTTTCTGGGACACTGCCCCCCCCCCAAATGGCCTAAAACATGGGTCCTCGATCACTATGTCCAGATCCCATTCCATGCACTCGAGATGAGGATGGTGGCCAGACCTGGTCTCAGCTCCCCCAGACCTGAGCCACCTGCCTCAGTGTCCAGAGAACATCAATGCCTGCCCGTCGTCCTGCATAGGAGGAGCTCAGCCTGGTCAGGGAGGAGTAGAAACAAGTGTGATGTCACCTTATCATGAACGGACTTGAGATGCCATCACTTTGCTGAGAGGTGAGGCAGAAGACAAGACTGCCCCTCTTGGTGGGAATGTTGAGTTTTAAGTCTTAAGATGTGTCGGTCACACCTGGCCCTGGTCCTGGGAGGAATATGTGTAGAAATCCTGTTTTCTTGGGGCCCCATCTTTAGTGCCATGATGACCAGAAGTGTCCACAGCTTGGCAGTTATGACCTGGCTTGGCAGGTGTGACCAGAGCAGCTGGGATAAGTCAGGTCAGGGGGAGGTGGGAATAGTGGTTGAGACCAGGAAGTTAAAGAGCCACTATGAGTTTGCTTCACTTGGTCCCAAGGCTGCGTTCTGATGCCATCAGGACACAAGTCCTGATCATGTGGACACTAAGCCCCAGGGGAAAGGCCAGGGCCATGGAGCCAGAGCAAGGAGGCAGGAGGAAGCTGTCTTGCATGCCAAGGTGACTGAATGTAGAGTCTGAGCAAGGCGTCTTGAGAACATAGTGGTTAGCACAACAGGTGAGGCCCCTGCCCTCCTGGACTTGGATTCTGGTGAGAGAAGCAAACTTCTTCAAACAAGGAGTTCCCAGGTGCCATGGGTAAACTAGGATGGGAGGAGGGGTCAGGGGGCAGCTTCCCTGATGAGGTGACATTTTTGCTGAGGTCTGCACATGAGAACATCAGGGGAGGACATTCCAGGTAGACAGACTAGTGTGTACAGGAGCTGACCTGACACTTCAACTGGAGTAGGAATGCCGGGAGCATCTGTGAGCAGCGCTGACACTCAGGGCAGTTCCCCAAGCACAGTGGGAAGCATGGTGACCTCATTAGGTTGGAGGCTTTGAACGATCTTGCTGGACTGCAGAGGGCTGAAGGGCGCTCAGCAGGAGGCTATTGCAGGGTCTAGGTGCAAAATGAGGAATGTGCAGGCTTGTGCAGGCTGAGGAGAAGGAGAAAGGTGGTGGATCCCGATATGTGGAGGGGTGAGTGTTTAGGACTTGTAGGTGGGCTGTTACTCCATCCAACGGGTGCTCAGGTCAAGAGTCCTTCTAACCCTCCCCTGACCATTTGTTGAGTAGAAGAGAGGCTTAGAGCAGTGGGCATGAGGAGCCCAGCTTTGCACTTGTGAGGTGTGTGTGTG
>PVHP010044254.1:0-14161 GCA_004024765.1 Zapus hudsonius
AAAATAGACATTATTATATATGTTATCTATTTGCTTGTATTTTTGGAGTGTGTGTGTAATAGGTGTGGTGTAGTATGTTTGTGACGTGTGTATAGCGTGTGCACGCGTGGGCATGCCTGCATCTCGTGCACATGTGTGCAGAGGCCAGAGGATGACAGATGTTTGTCTTTTTCCCTTTCTGCATTGTTCCCTTGAGACAGTTTTTGTCAGACTGACTGACCAGGGAGCCCCAGCGACTCTCCCCACCCTCAAGACTAGGATTACAGGGGTGCATGGCCACATCTGGCTTTTTCTATGGGTAGTAGAGATAGAACAGGAACCCTCTTAGGCTCTCTTGCTTTTGGGACAAGTGCTCTTCCCCACCGAGCCTTCTTTCTAGCCCCTGCTTGTACTTTAATTTTTTTTTATTTGATAGAGGGAACAAGAGAGAGAGAGAAAGAATGGGCACTCCATGGCCTCTAGCCACTGCAAACAAACTCCAGATGTGTGCACCACTTTGTGAATCTGGCTTTATGTGGGTGCTGGGGAACTGAACTTCTTTGGGGCCAAAAAGCACCTTTAACCTCTGAGCCATCTGTACTTTTTATTTTAAATTTATTATTTTTTTTCAAATATAAATTTTAAAGTTTTAAGAATATTTTTATTTTTTAAAAAATATTTTATTTATTCATTTTCCAGCAGAGAGAGAGAGAGAGAGAGAGAGAGAGAGAGAGAGAGAGAGAGAGAGAGAGAGAGAGAGAGAGAGAACGAACCAGGGCCGCCACCTTGTGGGTCTGGCTTATGTGGGTCCTGGGGAATTGAACCCAAGGCCTTAGGCACTGGAGGCAAGTGCCTTAACCGCTGAGCCATCTCTCCAGCCCAAGAATATTTTTATTTTATTTTATTTATTTGAGAGAGAGAGAGAAAGAGGAAGACAGAGAGAGAATGGGTGAGCCAGGGCCTCCGGCCATGTTGCAAATGAACTCCAGATGCATGCACCACCTTGTGCATCTGGCTTTATGAGGGTACTGGGGAATCGAACTCAGGTCTTTCTGCTTTGCAGGCAAATGCCTTAACTGCTAAGTCATCTCTCCAGCCCTTTTTATTATTTTTGCTTGTACTTTTAATTCATGTATTTTGTTCTATTGAGACAGGGTCTCACTATGTAGACCTCACTGGCCTAGAATTCACTATGTAGGTCAGGCTGGCCTCAAACTTGCAGTGACCATCCTGCCTCTGCCTCCCAAGTGCTAAGATCCCGGGAACGAGCCACCACAACCAGCTGTGGTTGTCATGCATGGCTTCTCACATTCTAGGCTTTGCGTAGCTTTCCGTGTCCCCTGTCCCCTGTGATGGGGCACGCCAAGGGTCAGACCTAGACACCTGAAGGTATAATGAGCAGAGACGTACACTTCCACCACAAGGCACGTGATTTCTGGCTCTTTTTGTGTTGCTGGTAACCACGGAAGCTCATTGCCTCGATCCACTATTTCAGGCAAGCTTATTCTGTAAAGCACCAGGCGGGAGATATTTTAGACTTTGCGGGACATGTGATGTCTGCACAACTGCTCGGCTCTGCCATTGCAGCTGGGAGATAGCCATTGACAAACCAGGTGAGGGGTTCACGCCTGTGACCCCAGCACTGGGGAGGTGGAGGGAGACAGAGAAGAACTTCAAGGCCATCCTCAGCTACAGTTTGAGGGCAGCCTGGAATCCATGAGACCCTGTCCATTTTTACTCGAGGCTCATTTGACTGTGGCCAGACTACTGGGGTGACCAGTGTGGGTACCAAACAAAAACCCAGGAGTCAGAACAGCCCTGCAAGTGGGTCTTCGGGGTGGTCAACAGGGTGTTCCTCTTCTTTCTTTGGAATCCATAGACATGCTCCACTCTGCACCATACCCACCCCGCATTTCAAATCCACAGGCTTTATCTCACCACCTGTTTAAAAAGAAAAATAACAGCCTCTTGACATAACCTTCTGAGAAAACAGGGTCTTTTTCCTCTTCTCATAAAAGAAGGGAATCTCCGCAACTGGTTTTTAGATTGAACATAAATGGTCTTCAGAGTGCCAGAGACACTCTCCTGGGGCACACTGGTGCTGTGGGGACAGGGTCACAGAGCGAGCATCAGCTGGTGTCCATGCTGCAGGCCTCGTCATCACCCTGATGGGACATGAGGCCTGCTTAGTGGGAGAGAACTCAGAGCCAGTAATGGACACCAAGTCAGAATCCCATGGTCAGGAAACTCAGACTTCAAAAAGAAGCCCTCACTACTCTCTGGAGAAGAATAGTAAACTTATTTACCAAAAAAAAATGAAAACCAAAAACCTCTCCAACAAATTTGCATACCTCACTTAACCCAAGCTGCTTACTCTTGTTTGGAGAATCTGTTTTATTTTACAGATGACAGAAAGACAGAGGAGAACCAAGATCCATCGATAAGACAAGAAGATAGCCGATTGTCCACCTGGAGACATGCCACCTTTACCACATCTGCCAGGGCCCAGGAGAAACTACAGAGGAAGCGGCTACACGAAGACTGCTCTTACTGCTAGTCTGACAGCCAGCTCCAGGGCAATGGTGACAGATATTTGATCAATCAAAACCCACCAGAGAGATATCCAGAGGCTACAGAGAACTCAACACTAAGTTAGACTGCCAACGGGCCTGCCATGGCTCAGGGGACATTGTGGAAGAGGGGATGGAAAGATTGTAAGAGCCATGGAGTGGGTAGGGATACCCTGAGGCATGGTCCCCCACTGCCCCACAGGGCCTTCATGACCCCACAGTGAACACTGTAGCCCCATTGAGGAGGGCCCGCAGGGTATGGGAGCAGGGGTGAGGGGATAAAAGAACATAACCTGTTATACTATTTATAAGATAAAAATTTAAAAAAAAAAAGATTGTGTTGGGGACTAGGGAGATGGTTCAGCAGTGAAGGCCCTTGCTTGCAAAGCCTGCCTGCCCAGGTTTATTCCCCAATACCCAGGTTAAGGCAAATGCACAAAATAGCACATGTGCTTGGACTTCATTTGTAGTGGCAAGAGGCCCTGGCTTGTCCAGTCTCTCTCTCTCTCTTTTTCTCTCCTTACAAATAAATAAAATATTTAAAAAGTTTAAAAAGAAAACAAAACAAAAAAGCTTGTGTTTGGGGCTGAGAAGATGGCCCAGCAGTTAAAGCATTTGCTTGCAAAGCTTTGTCAGCCTGGACTCATTCACCAGTCCCCACATAAAGCCTGATGCAAAA
Source organism: Zapus hudsonius (assembly GCA_004024765.1). Lineage (NCBI taxonomy): Eukaryota > Metazoa > Chordata > Mammalia > Rodentia > Dipodidae > Zapus > Zapus hudsonius. The sequence continues at coordinate 3,229 of PVHP010044254.1, forward strand.
AGCGGTGCGTGTATCTGGCGTTCATCTGCACTGGCAAGAGATCTTGGTGCACTCATATACACAAACCCAAGACAGAGAGAGAGAGAGAGAGAGAGAGAGAGAGAGAGAGAGAGAGAGAGAGAGAGAGAGAGAGAGAGAGAGAGAAACTTTTTTTAAAAATTAAGTCTTTCGGGCTAGAGAGATGGCTCAGAGGTTAAGGCACTAGCCTCCAGTGCCTAAGGCCCCGGGTTCAATTCCCCAGGTTCCACATAAAGCCAGACCCACAAGGTGGTGGCCATCGTGTGCTCTCTCTCTCTCTCCCCTTGAAAATGAATAAATAAAATATTTTTAAAAAATTAAAAGTCTCCCAACTTTTAATTGAGAAACTTCAAATATATAGAAGAGTCTGAAGTCTAGGAAAACCATGCGACAATGATCACTACTTTTAACCAGGGATTTGATGACAGTTTTTTCTGCTTTACCTTTTACTTATTTATTCTTGCCTATGCCATAATAGTTGCAGAAATAATGACATTTCACCCCTAAATGCTTCAATGCTAACTACATTTGCCTATCCAAACCACACTAGCATTGTTACGCCTTAGGACATAAACATTCTTTAATATCATCTAACATATAGTCCATGTTCAAAATTTCTACAATTTTGAGCTGGACGTGGTGGCACACGCCTTTAAGCCCAGCACTCGGGAGGCAGAGGTAGGAGGATCGCCGTGAGTTCCAGGTCACCCTGAGACTACACGGTGAATTCCAAGGCAGCCTGAGCTAGAGTGAGACCCTACCTCAAAAAAACAAACAAATTAACAAAATCTGCAATTGTACCATGGATGCCTTTTACAGTTTTCTCCCACCCTCCCTCCTTCTCTCCCTCCCTCCCTGCCTCTCTCTCTCTCTCTTTCTTTCTCCCTTCCTTCCTTCTTCCTTCCTTCCTTCCAACCTGGACCCCATGTAGATTCAAGCTGCATTTGCTCACATCTCACATGCCTAGAACTTTCTCCCCTCTTTCCCCTCATGACACTGACAGATCCCTTGAAGCCTGGATCCAGCCATGCCTGGGACTGAGCCGCAGTCCTCTGTCTACTGTCCCTCGTGGGATCCTTTACTTGTTTCTTTGTTACTTAGGCTTTTGGAAAACAGGAAGTTAGGCGGAGACTTGATTAGTTGCTGGTGAAAGACTGGGTAAGATGGGGTGTGTCTCAGCAGGACAGCCCTCAGTTTCCTCACTCTCACTGACAGCAAGTTTGGTGGCTTCATTAGGCTGGTGACTGCCAACTCTATTAACTATGAAGATACATTTTTACCTTTGAATTAGCAAGTAGTTCTAGAATAGATACTTTGCTACCCTGAGCACTTCCTTTAAGTTTGAAGTTTTTATTTGTTTTGTGTGTGTGTGTGTGTGTGTGTGTGTGTGTGTGTGTGTGTGTGTGTTTCCTTGTTTTGTTTTTTGAGTTAGGGTATCACTCTGGCCCAGGCTGACCTGGGACTCACTCAGTAGTCCCCAAATGTTCTGAAACTCATAGTGACCCTCCTACTTACCTCCCTAGTGCTGGGATTCAAGGTGTGCACCACCAAGTCCCAAGTTTTTAGAAGGGTGTGGTGGCCCATTCCTGGAGCCTCAGCACTCGAGGGTAGCCTGGGCTACATCATAGGTTCAAGGCCAGCTTGTTCAGGCTGCAGTGTGAGACTTTGTCTCAAAAAATCAAACAGGTGAGCCTCACTGCTGTATTTTGCTTCCTTACCTTGTGACCAACTGCCTGCCCCAAACTCCTGCTGCTGTGTCCTTCCTGCCATGATGGTCTGTCACCTGGAGTGGTAAGTGGAAATAACCCCTTCTACCCTTAAAAAAAGTCAAACAAGCAAGAAAACAAACAAGCAGGGCTGGAGAAATGGCTCATCGGTTAAGGCGCTTGCCTGCAAAGCACAACGAGCCAGGTTTGATTCTCCAGCACCCATATAAAGACGGAAGCGCAAAGTGACACATGTATCTGGAGTTTGCTTACAGACGCTAGAGGCCCTGGCATGACCATTCTCTCTGTGTGTCTGTCTGTCTGTCTGTCTGTCTGTCTGTCTGTCTCTCTCTCTCTGCTTACAAATAAATAAATAAAAATATTTTAAAAGGAAAATAAACAAGACTGGAGAGATGGCTTAGCGGTTAAGGCACTTGCCTCCAGTGCCTAAGGCCCCAAGTCCAATTCCCCAGTACCCACATAAGCCAGACCCACAAGGTGGTTCGTGCTCTCTCTCTCTCTCTCTCTCTCTCTCTCTCTCTCTCTCTCTCTCCCTCTCTTTCTCTCTCTCTCTGCTTAATAAAGAAAATTTTTTAACAAAAGGAAAATATACAAAAGAAACCGAAGATCTTGGTAAGTTTTCACTTTTGCTTGGTCCATGTCAGATGTCCACCTGACCTGCCTCTCAGTCTCTAGTGGTTCCATCACCTGGCCACCTGCAGGTGCCCCAGAGCAGCCGTTCATTAAGGCGCAGACCACTGACCACTGTCCAGGTCTATCCCTTCCACTTCAGCACAGGACTAGAAGGTAAACTGCAGACAAGGCTTTATCTGTCTGATTTCTTCTATATGCCATCAAGCTTGACCACACATAGGAACAATGCAGCCTGTAATCCCAGCACTCAGGAAGGTGAGGCAGGAGGATCATGAGTTCAAGGACAGCCTGGGTTATATAATAAGACCCTGTCTCAACAAAGAAACAAGGAAACCCTCTCCAAAAGGCAGGAATGTCGAGGGGTTAAATAGCGCAGTGATTACCCATGTGCTCTGCGTAGTCACAACTAATGACGTTTACTATATATCTTAACTCTACCTTAGTAGGATTGTGAGTTTTTTCCTTTTTGTCTTTGGGACAGGGTCTCTCTAGGAAGCCGAGGCTGGCCTTGAACCTGCTGTCTTCCTGCATCAGCCTCCCAAGAACTAGGAGAAAAGGTATGTTTTTTTTTTTTCGGTTTGTTTTGTTTTGGATAGCTCAACCTCTCACCCCAGTTTCTTTGGCTCCACATATTAATTTTCACAGAAAACTCTGGAAAAGTGTCTTGGGTTCTCCCTCAGGGGAGCGAGTTTGCTCGTTTGTTTGCCCACTCGCTGGTGAAGAAAGGAAATAAAAGCGTGAAAAAGGAAGAAGGTGGAATGAACCATATGGGGGCTGGCTTGGAATTTCCTATCACAATATTAGAAGAGATGACAGCTAACGTTAAATTTGCTAAGAATGGCTAGTTTGCCTCTATGTGTTACAAAGCTTTTGCATCTCACAGTAAGGCCTGTTTTCATCCTTTCCTCTGCTAGAGCGCCAATGAATTAGTGTGAAAACCAGGGGCTGAGAAGGGCAGGGGCTTCTCACCCTTGGCAGATGTCCCCGGGGACACAGTTGTCGAGATAATTAAAGCGGATGATATCGGTCGGATGTTTATCGGAGGATCGCCACGGTGGCAGCTCTTTCTCCCCAGCACGATGCTTCTTTCTTAAAGACGAGGATCGAAGAGCTGATGCAAGGGACTGTTTTTCCTCTGGAGAAATGCCGGCGATGGGCTGAATGTCGGCCATTGTGAATCCATCTTCTGGAGGCGTCTAGAAGAAGAAACAGTGTTATTTCTGGTCTCCAAGCACTGGAATAATAGCGACAATAAAAGTGTGTGAGCAGCAGCCTTCTCCCCTCCTCCTCTTCGTCATTACTGTAGTAACAATAATGGTGACGACGATGACAGCCACCATTCAGGAGTACGGGCCACGTGCCAGGCACAATCGTGGGCAGTTTCTGCTGTGCATGGTCTAACCTAGATGCCTGTTACTTTGTTTATTATTATGTAGCCCAGGCTGCCTCTGACTAGCTGAGTAGACAAATATGACTTTGAACTCCTGATTCTCATGTGATTACAGGTGTGCACAAGTATGCCAGCTCTGATATGTATGTATTTAAATATTTTTATTTATTTATTTATTTGCAAGGAGAGAGAGAGAGAATGGGCACACCAGGGCCTCTAGCTGCTGCAAACAAACTCCAGATACATGTGCCACTTTGTGCATCTGGCTTTACGTGGGTGCTGGGGAATTAAACCCAGATCCTTAGGCTTTGCAGACAAGCACCTTAACTGCTGAGCCATCTCCCCAGCCCTCTAATTTTCTTTTAAGCAAAATATCAGTCTGTAGCCCAGGCTAGCCTGGAATTCACTATGTGGCCACTCAATCCTCCTGCCTCCTGCAAGGATTGCGGTCGTGAGCCACCATGCCTGGCTTTCACAATAACTTTAATTGATAGTCCTTATTACCTTTCCTTATTGAAGAGAAAAACAATGATAGGAAAAACCAGTTCATTTACCCATCAGGACCTGTAGGCTTTGAATCTGAATCCACCATTCAAATCTGGTTTCTAGTGCTTCAACTTCATGCAACAAATCTCCACATCCAGTACTGCCAACTGGGCCACAATATCACTGGTTAGTTAGTCACTGCTGCTGCTAGTTTATTTACAAAAGGGCCTCCCCTGCCACACAAAGGTGCTCCAGCCCTCACAACCTCTAACACAGAGACAACTTCTATAGATTGGTATCAATCATCCAGGGTCAGCCTCTCTCAAAGAATACTTATGCTTAATTTCCAAAACTGAATGTCTGTCTTTTGTGTATACAACTCATGAATTTTTAAAAATGTGGTTGTTGCCTAAGGGAAATGGTACTGGTATGTTGGGAAGCCATTAAGAGCTCAATTTTTGTTCATTAAGAGATTAGGGAAGCTTTGCTTGGATTGTGAGCAATTGAGAAATTCCTTAGTTGGGGCCTTAGTTTCATACCCAGCGCCTGCCACCAAAGGACAAGAGGAGGGGAGGGGAGAAGAGAGGCGAGGAGAGGAGAGAAGAGGAAAGAAAAAAAGGAAAGCGGGAGGAAGGAGGGAAGGAAGGAAGGAGGGAGGGAGGGAAGGAAGGAGGGAGGGAAGGAAGGAAGGAGGGAGGGAGGAAGGAAGGAAGGAGGGAGGAAGGGAAGGAGGGAAGGAAGGAGGGAGGGAAGGAAGGAAGGAGGGAGGGAGGGAGGGAAGGAGGGAAGGAAGGAAGGAGGGACAGAGGGAAGGATGGAAGGAAGGAGGGAGGGAAGAATGGAAGGAAGGAAGGAGGGAGGGAGGGAGGGAGGGAAGGAAGGAAGAAAGGAAGGAGGGAGGGAGGGAAGGAAGGAAGGAAGGAGGGAGGGAGGGACGGAAGGATGGAAGGAAGGAAGGAGGGAAGGAAGGAAGGAGGAAGGGAGGGAGGGAGGATAGAGAAAAAGCAATCCCTCACTTCCCTAACAGAGTGAGTCAGTTCCTCCAGTCCCTACTAGTCAAACCTCTCATTCTTATTTATTTAATTTTGTCTTTTCAAGGTAGGGTCTCACTTTAGTCCAGGCTGACCTGGAATTCATGATGTCTTCTCAGGCTGGCCTCGAACTCACTTTGATCCTCCTACCTCTGCCTCTCGAGTGCTGGGATTAAAGGCGTGCACCATCACGATCGCTGGGCTCCATCTTTGAATACGTGTATTCGAAGCCAACCTGATCCTCCCACTTCCACCACCCAAGTGCTGGGATTATAGGTGTGCATCACCATCCCCTGCAGCGAGGGTCTTTTTAAAAAAATGTTCTCTCTCAAATAGCTAAATAATACATAGGCTGGAGAGATGGCTCAGTGGTTGAAGGCACTTGCTTGCAAAGCCTGGTGACCTGGGTTCAATTCCCAGTAGCCACATAAAGACAGATGCACAGAGTGTCACATGCATTTGTGAGGTTTTTTTTTTTGCAGTGGTAGTAGGCCTAGCCTACTCATGCTCGCTCTATCTCTATCTCTTTCAAATAATAAAAAAAAGGTTAAAATTCTGCATTTTGGGCCGGGAGATGGCTCAGTGCCTGCAAAGCCTGGGTTCAGTTCCCCAATAACCATGTAAAGCCGGATGCACAAAGTGGCGCATGTGTCTGGGGTTCATTTGCAATGGCAAGAAGTGCTTGCCTGACAATTCTCTCTCTTTGCTTTTTCCTTTCTTAGGTAGACGCTGCTGATGTCCAGCTGTGACCCTGGCTACCAGGGAGGCTGAAACAGAAGGCTTACAAGTTGGAGGCAACATAATAAGACCTTCATCTGGAACTTTTTTTTTATTCTTTTTTAAATATTTATTTATTTATTTGAGAGAGAGAGAGAGAAAGAAAGAAAGAGGCAGAGAGAGAGAGAGAATTGGGCACATTAGGGCCTCCAGCCACTGCAAATGAAATCCAGACACATGCGCCCTCTTGTGCATCTGGCTTTATATGGGCACTGGGGAATCGAACTCTGGTCCTTCTGCATTGCAGGCAAACGCCTCAACCGCTAGGTCATCTCTTCAGCCCTTGAACTTTTTAAATTTATTAAAAATAATAAATCTTTTTAGAAGAAATCCTCCCGGAGCACACCAACTACTAAACTCCAAAGGACTAGTTTTATCAATATTAATTAAGCATAGTTTATCACTACATTAAATGTAGATGGAACCTTTTTTATGTAAATACAATAAAACCTAAATCTAAGCGAGCAAGTAAAATGACTCTTCAGTTTTAAAAGGATTCATTGTAGTTTTTCTTAATAGACTATGATACCCTGTGGTTTTAACAATTATTTAAAAATTAATATATACATAATTTTCAGGAGAGGCGCTTACATATTATACAAAATGATGTATAGCGCCTCATGTGTACAGATAACGCCATAAACAAAGGCATATAAAAATCTCGATGAATTATCTAATTAGCTGTGACTACAGGAGTGAACGTGAACATTGTGTATAACATACTGAAAGGCACACAAAAATATTCCCTTTATGATGATATGTAAATGCTCTTTCTTGCTTAGTTCTGGTTTAAAAAGCATTTTAATATGTCTTGTATACCCTTTCCTAATGATCACTTTATTGGAAAACTTATGATAGAAAATGAACTTCAGGACGAGGGGTGGAGCTCAGAAGTAGGGTGCTGGCATAGCACATGTGAGGCCCTGGGTTGGATCCCCAACATGGCTATTAAATAAATTAATAGCCAAACAGGGTTGCACATATCTGTAACCCCAACTCTGTGGCAGGAGGATCTTGAGACAGGCCACATGGAAGACTCTGGCTCAGGGACTAAACTTCAGCTCACCTTGCAAGATCCTGGCAAATTTGAATTAGTGAGCCCTGTACTAATAGATAGTGCATCTGAGCCAGAGTTCCCAAGTCAGAACTGTAAGGTGTCTGAGTGTGGGGTACAGAAATCAGGGTGGGGACACAGGTGGAAGCTCCCCCGTCCTGACCCTTTAGAGGTCACTGTGGTTGGAGGGTCTCGGAAGAGGACCCCCAGTCTCTGGAAAAGAGTTATCAAGTCTCAGAAAAAGAGAATTTTGAAATTTTAGTTTACGTCCTTTGAACCATTTCTCTTCCCAATTTCAAGGTTGATCATTTACTCATAATTCTGAAATCTGTAAGCTGACATCTGCTTCTTCTCAGCCCACAGTTACCTTAGGCTTGGTGACATGGAGTTCCTGCACCATGTGAATATAATGTTTCTTCCAGATCCCCTGCTCAAAGGGCGTAGGGGAGAAATTGATGTACCAGTTAAAGCGAAAGCATTTCAGCATCCAGAGCTGGTCCAGCTCAGCTAAGGTCTTCCAGTGCCAGCTCACCTGGAAACAAAGAGTTGGTGGGGAGATGCTCAGTGGTTAAACGTGCTTGCTGCAGTGATGAGCAAATTTCGGATCCCCGGAAGCCACATAAAGCCGGACACAGTGGCACAGACGACTGTAATCCCATGACATCTACAACAGCTCAAAGTGGAGTCAGGAGAATCCTGAAGCTGATCTGGCATTTACAGTGGCCAAGAGAGCTCGAGAAACGCTCTTTCAACAAGATGGAAGGCAACGACTGACCTCCACGTGTGTGTCATGGCCCGATGCTCAGAGATACACACATATCTCCTTCACACATACACACACACACACCAAGAAAGAAAAAAAGAAAGAAAGAACGAAAGGAAGAAAGGAAGGAAGAAAGAAAGAGAAGGAAGGAGAGAGAGAGAAAGGAAGAAAGAAAGAAAGAAAGAAAGAGAGAGAGAAAGAAAGAAAGAAAGAGAGAAAGAAAGAGAGAGAGAGAAAGAGAAGGAAGGAGAGAGAGACAGAAAGAAAGAAAGAAAGAAAGAAAGAAAGAAAGAAAGAAAGAAAGAAAGAAAGAAAGAGAGAGAGAAAGAAAGAGAGAAAGAAAGAGAGAGAGAAAGAGAAGGAAGGAGAGAGAGAAAGAAAGAAAGAAAGAAAGAGAAGGAAGGAGAGAGAGAAAGAGAGAGAGAAGGAAGGAGAGAGAGAAAGAAAGAAAGAGAAGGAAGGAAGGAAGGAAGGAAGAAAGAAAGAAAGAAAGAAAGAAAGAAAGAAAGAAAGAAAGAAGGAAGGAAAGAAAGAAAGGAAGGAAGGAAGGAAGGAAGGAAGGAAGGAAGGAAGGAAGGAAGGAAGGAAGGAAGGAAGGAAGAAAGAAAGAACCTACCCAGATTACATGCCCACGTTCCGTAGACTTGAAGCTGTCATTTGGGATTTTCCTGTAAACCACAGCTTTGATAGTTACCTTCTCCCTGGAATGCTTCTTACCTGGCAGGAAGATTTCCCTGAAATACTCACTCATTCAGACTTAGAACCAACTAGCACGTCCTGAGCACCTATTACCCTCACCACAATCTAGGGAGGGAAATTCAATTTTTTACTCTCAATTGTAAATACGTCCCTAAAGGTCAAAGACACTTTGGAACGTTCTAAAGGCCCCCAAAGGGCCTGTGAAAGTGACATAGACTCAGGTGTACACAAGGTTTATTATTTTCATGCAGTTTCTTCCCCCTCCCATTTTTTCCAGTTTTAATAAATACAAATTTTATAAATGGGGTACAGTTACAGAGGACTTGGTGTGTACTAGAAAACTTGAGCCAGGGGCTGGAGAGATGACTCAGCGGATAAGGCATTTGCCTCCAGTGCCTAAGGCCCCCAGTTCAAGTCCCCAGGACCCACATAAGCCAGACAAGGTGGTGGCCCTGGTGCGCTCTCTCTCTCTCTCTCTCTCTCTCTCTCTCTCTCTCTCTCTCTCTCTCTCTCTCTGTATCTCTCTACTTGAAAATGAATAAATAAAATATTAAAAAAAAACTTGATCCAGGCATGGAGGTGCAACACTTGGGAAGCTGAAGTAGGAGGGTCCCTGTTAATTCCAGGCCAGCCTGAGGCTACTGAATGAGTTCTAGGTCAGCCCAGACTAGGTGAGACCCTGCTCCAAAAAAAATCAAAACAAATAACCAACAAGCAAAAAGACTTTAAATTCCAGGAGTGGTGGTTCATAGGTGGGGCAGAAGAACCAGGAGGTCAACACCAGCCTTGGCTACACAGAAGTCAAGGCCAATCTGGCCTGCATGAGACCCTGTCTAAAATGTAAAATACACACAATAAAGAAATGAATACAACCTTTAGTGTTCCACAGAACATGAAGTATTTGCTCTGTATGTCCCATTCCCACAACAGTAACGTCAGTCTTTAGCTAAGAGTGTAGGAAGCCCTACTATGTGTAGCAATAATTATAATAGTTTATCCCAGGTCTTGAAGAAGTCTTGCTGGGAACTTAGGTCAAGGTCACACATGAAGTTGAAATAGAGATTCTATAAGTTGCAAGAATTGGAAAAATAACATCCAACTTTCTTTTCTTTCGTTTTTTGTTTTGTTTTTTCGAGGTGGAATCTTGCTCTAGCCCAGGCTAACCTGGAATTCACTCTGTAGTCTCAGACTGGCCTTGAACTCATGGTGATCCTCCTACCTCTGCCTCCCCAGTGCTGGGAGTGGGCTACCACGCCTAGCTAGCATCCGACTTTCAACCCCTGGTCTCACTCTCCAAGACTGCTCTTTTTGAAGATTAATTAGTTATTAACTTTTGATTGGCCCCCTGAAAACCAGAGCATTCCCTAATGGCCCTTGCTGTCTGTGCGTCTATTCGGCTACCCCCGCTTCCGTTCCCCATTTATCCAGTGCTTACTATGTTTAGGCTGTGACGTGCGCTACAGATGAGACAGCAGAAGGCAGGGGGCATCGCTTCCCAGAAACAGGCTGCCAGCCTGGGAGGAAGACGCAGGCAGAAGAGAAACGACATCTGTTCAGTCTAGAAATGAACCACGCTCACCTGACTCTCTCCACAGCAAATCACCTTGGAATTCAATGGAGAATTTGGCCAGGATGGGCTGGGAAGAAAGGGCTCCCCATTCTAGCTGCTTGTCTCCTTCTCCTTAGCTTCTGTTTTGACTTGAATGTTTCGAGTTTTTTTTTTTTTTTAAAGACAGATAAGGTTTTGCTCTTTGGTTTACTGTTTGTTTATTGCTATCATTTTGTTTCTTAAAGGTGGAGATATGGGCTGGAGCGATGGCTCAGTGGTTAAGGGGCTTGCCTGCAAAGCCTAACAACCTGAGTTGGATTCCCCAGTACTCACATAAAGCCAGATGCACAAAGTGGCATACGCATCTGGGATTTGTTTGCAGTGGCTGGAGACCCTGGTGTGCCCGTTCTCTCTGTCTCTCTGTCTCTGCTTGTAAATAAATAAAATATTTTTTATAAAAAGGTGGAGAGAAATGAGGAGAATTTCAAGATGGATAGGAGCTTTCAATTTTACAGCTTTCAGAAATGTCTTCCTATGACCCCACTCCATCTTCTTTTTTTTTATTATTATTATTATTATTTTTTTTTACTTTATTGTCCATAATGAGTTACAACATTTAGTGGGCAAACAATGAGTTGTTATCCCCAATTCCCCACTGCCCTCCCCTCCTCCCTCCACTGGATAACCTCCTCCATGGGTCGTCTGGATCAGTCCTTGTGACAGGGGACCATGGATAGCCTAGTATTCAGCCAGGTTCTCCTGGCCATGCCTCTGGATAATCTCCCCCACCACGGCTCTTACAATCT